>WOGR01006791.1:0-12832 GCA_015342045.1 Leptinotarsa lineolata
ATTACCTTTTTTGGCAAATTTCAACATTCCACAATCTGAATAAAAATTATAATGAAGAACTTCATGCAGTGAAGAAGAAAACTTCTAATTCACCTCGCTGTGTTAATTGGTAAATTGAATATATTTTTGACAAAAAGCATATTACAATTATGTAGTAAATTTTGCACTTTTGCGGAAAAATTTTTCCTCCTATACATTAAATTCTCCAGTACAATTTTTTTTAGATTTTCAAAAGTAAAAAAGGTCAATGAAAAACAGCTAAATATTTTCCATCTTTCAGTCTGGACCGAAATCGTCGACATAAATGGTCTGACTCGCGAAAAATCCCTTTATCCGCCTCTTATTGAATCTTGAGTGAATTTGACGGTGATATCATAACATTTTTAGGTTTACTCGACACACATATAAAAATAATCGGATCCGGAGTGAAAGAGAATCTCGATCTGACAAGGTCGAACCCCAATCCCCCAATACAGACCGAGGGGGAACTACTGTCTGAGCTTTCAGTGGCTCTCTTGTTGCCTTCTTTCAGATGAAAACATGGGCGTAGGAATGGGGTATGATGGAACTGAAATTTTAAATGTCAATTACTTTTATTTTTTATCGGTAATGACAAAAACGCTGAGATGAGGATGTCAAAAAAAAGAATATTCAATTTCATTTCAGATACACCGAAGAATCTTCTGAAACAACTACTTTCGAATAAAACATTGAATAATACGAAAAAAACTTTTTCACCTACAGTTTGTACTCCACACTATACGAATGTTTGGTGATATTATTCCAGTAGATGTATCAATTGTACTTCTTTACTTCGTTTGGTAACTTTTAAGTTATCTGATGAATACATTAATTTTGTTGGAAGTATCTGAATATGTATGTTTTGGAAAGATCAGTCTTCATGATAACCATTAGGTACACAAAATTTGCGTGCCGAACATGTTTTGCTCAATATTTAATCACTCCTAAAATTACTTCCGTTTTCGAATGCATAGAAACCAAACTGAATTTTGCAGATTTGTAATATTATCAACTATTTTCATAATCTGTAATAACTCAAAGAGTTTGATTTATATTTCGTGATTCTTCTGCTTTGACTATTGTATTTAACTCCAGAAGTATTCAAAAAACAACAAAGTTACTTCTCAATCAGATGTTACTTTTTCGAACTTCATAATTCATAAAATAATAAAAAATCCTTCGTCAGAAATATTCATTACCTCAGCTCCTCAATCAAATATATAATCAAACCTTTTGGGAAAAATGTTTTGGTTTTCTTCTTCTTCGTCTTTATACAAAAAAAAATGTGGGAATCATCCAAAGAAAGAAAGAAAGCAAATAATATCTTTTCCTTCTCACAAATTCCGAGTAATTTGGAATTTTTCTCTAGAAGTTCATATTATGCAGTAACTGTTAGGCAGAACTTTTTGAAAAAACACTTGAAAACACATAAAAACACTTGAGCATATTCATTGTTGACCTAGATCTGTTTCCAATTAGGTGTTTCCGAAGTTGAAAGCAAAAAAATAGAAAAAACACAATAAAAAATCGTTATTCAAGATTGTTGAATGAAAAATCATAATTCATGTTTCATTGAAATAATATAGTTTGGGAAAAAATTAATTAAAACCAAATAAATAAATTGGAAATTCTTCATATCGACAATTTTTTTCTACGGGGTCCCATCAGCTGATGGGACTCATTCATTCCAAAAGTGCTTTACCGCCATACCAATGAAATTTTGTGGATGGACAAAATTGACTGAAAAGAAGAAATTGCAACTTTTTCCATCGTATCGTGTAAATATAATTGCTAGTGAAATCAAAACAGAATAAAATCCATAAATGCATATCTATATATTCCGTCTGATCTAATGTGATTCAATCATTTGGTAAAAATTTTATTCGAACGAATGGATGGACATTTATATGTGGACTCTATATTTACAGTGAACTTTCATAAGGATTCCCAACATGAAATTCTCTCTCAACCTCCACAACTTTATCACCATTTTGTTAGATTTCCTTCATAAAGGGATGATACGTTTTCAGACCAATGTAACTAATTAACGGTTCTTCAATATCACTACTGAATCTTGTAGGCTCTTGTAGATTTGGATTATCTCCAAATATCAATTGATTGCAAACAGAGGCGAAGAGAAGTGAAATAAAGGAAATGGTATACAAAATATTGAATATAAATAGCAATAAACAATAATGGGTGAAATCTGAAAGAATATACGTTATATGTGTATAAGCCTTCTTTGAACTTCCTTTTGAATCAATGTTCATTGCTATGTATAATCATTGCTCCGAAGTACTTGATGTTCCTGCCTCTGGCCTATTGGCAGTTTTTAAAATTATTATTCATGTTTGGTGACTTGCTTTCCGTGAGAAATCTGCATATTTCATGAACTATGCTTGAAAAGAGAATTGTTTATCAACGACTCGTTCAGTCAATCTGAGGAAGAAATTGAAAAGAGGAATTGTTTTTGAATAGCTATTTTGAAATATCTCTTTAACATTCGATATATCTTTGTTGATATTCTTGGTTTTCATTATTTCCTAGATGTTGCTGATTTGATTTAATTTCCTTCCCAGTTGATATTGCCTTTAAAGCTTAGAATATTTTCATTTTCAGAGATATCGATGTCCGAACATGTCTGAAGAGCAATCAGACAGGTTTGGACACGGCTATGTGGCTATTTAACGCTACCCATATGACTAAAGATATTATCATTGTGTATAATACTGATTTCAACTGTTTTGACTCTAAAGCTTTTGGTATTGTTCAACGACTATTGCAAATCCTCAGGTTCATTATTTTCTTTCCAGAAGCAACAAAATCATTCCAAAATCATTCTAAATTTGCATAGAAGGAAAATTGAACATATGAATCAGCCTGTGGTATCCCACAGGGAACGATACTGAAACCGGTGTTATCTCTTTGTCTCCATCATATTCAAAAACCATCGTACTTTGGCACTCAGGAAAGAATATCGAAACAGTATATCATTAGATACATTAACGTATAAATAATAGAGTAACCATCCTTGATTTTTGTCCACTCAGAAGTCACATGAACAAAATAGTGCTGTATTACTTAGAGTTCAATTGCAGACAATGCAACAGAGGAATAGAGAAACTTTCGCTAACATTCACTCCAGCCCTCACAACCAGTTGTAATGATTATTCAAAAATGAGACAAAAATTGTTTCCTGACAATCTTTGTTGACGAACATTGATGAACTTATATAAGTTCTTATGTTACATGTTGTCTATGGAGGAAAATAAGACGGATCATTAGGATTTAGGTTAAATTGTGATAAGTTAAAGTGAAGTGTATGGAAGTAAATTTCAACTAGGAAAGTGAGTGTTTAGGTTAGATTAGGTTAGGTTTAAATTAGATTCGGCTCAGCGACCGATTTCAAGCATTTATGGAGATGATTAGGGTTTAGGTTAGTTTAGATTTCAGTGGAATTCAGCCTAGGTTAGTAGTTGTTCTTTTCCGAGCGTTTATCGTCCTCAAGTCGAACGAAAAAGTTAACTGAGGGTCAATTTTACTGATTACTATATTTTTGAATTCCTCGCCCAAAAATTAAACAAAATATGTATCATAAAAACCTCCGATGACGAGCATTAAACAATTCATACGAGTTTCAAAGTTATATGTCAAGTCTATAGAGAAATAATTCAACTATAAAAATGGTATGGAAGATTGCTAATTGTTGTGGGAATGATAGTGTTTGAGTTAGCTGGGTTAGGTTCGAGTTAATTTTAGCCTAGATTAGGTTCAGGTAGGTTAGATTTTTTCTGAGGGTTTTTCGTCCTCGCAACTTCATTCAGACGAAATAAACTCTAAGTTTTCCACAGTTCTGCCAACAACTCTGATTATATCGGAAACCGATTACAATCCCTTGATCGCCCTTTCCGAAAACGTCTCCTACCCGCTCGTGCATGCACTGCCCTCCTTTTTCACGTAAGCATGCATCACATCGTGGGGTGGCGCGTTCGAATTTTTCTACTTAGGTTCCGGACGGGGGAGAAACGTTTTAGGGTTGCACAAAACAACGGGGGAAAATATTAATACTGTCTCTTAAAATATGCGCCGAATACGAAAACCCAATGATTGTAATCGCGTTTCGCGAAAGGGTTGGCATACCTGAGTGCTTGCGATAAATACAAATTGAATCAAAATAAAAAGGAATGTGTGACTTAGCGTTTTTTGTATGCGCCCCAACCCGGAAATGGGAGCTTAAATGAAAGTTTGTTTGTTGGGATCGGAATCGCTGTCGACAAGGGAGATCGGTGAAAATATAATGTCGAGAAAATTCCCGGTCAGATGGGAATCTAAAAGATTATAAATGGAAAAATCCCCATCAACAGAAAGTAAACATATTACATCACGTTCCTTCCGAATAATTACTAATGAAAATTGAAAATTCGGTACTTTATCAGTAGTTTATTTCAACGACTTTATGAGAAACGAAACTGCTTCATCAATAACCTCAAATCTGTTATAAAATCATAATCATTTTTCAGCATCAGTATCTTTCAATTTCATCTTCAAGTGTTAACGGAAACCGGATTGTAATAATAAGAAGCTGAGAGAATTTCTCTGATTCAATTATCAGACCAATCGTTGTTGAAATCATTCGTGAATGAGGAATCCCTTGTGTCCATTTCAATTGATATTTTTATTACGAAAATTATTCTCCTTACTTATGCGTCGATTCATGCTTTCACATTTTCAATACAGTATTAATATAATATAATAGAAACCATTCTATCATAAATAAGCTCAATAAGAAATGTTCGTCAGCAAATTACCGTATGAAAATAATTTACAGAGCACCAGTAGACCAATTTTCAAAAACCAAACAGCATCAGTAGGCAATAAAATTTGGCCACTTCTCAGATTATTATTCATTTTTAACGTAAAACACTCCTCTAATCAACGGTCCTTCAGCATACCTTTCTTTTACAGGTCCAGTCGTCCATTTGGGTTACCACAACTGAAAAAGCGTAAAATTGAGATTGCTAGCATGGCCACCGTGGCTAAAAGCTTCTCAAAGACTTTGGAAACGTTAGAGGATAAACGGCGAAAAAAATCGGAAGAGGTCAAATCCCTCCTTCTTCCTCAGAAGAAACGCGTGCTACCTCCCTCGAATACCGCCAGCCCCGTGAAGAAGAGCCCCAAGATGTCTTGCGACGAAGGTGCTGCAGAGGCAACACTGATACGCGAAACCGAGGCCGCTCTGAAAAACCTATCGGGCAGCTGGCCAGGTCCCAGAGGAGGTTATACGAGTCACCACGAAGAGGCACCAGCATTTGAAAATCTCTTCGACGAGAAGAAAGCCAGCGTTAAAATGTCCCCATGCTCGACGTCTAACTGTAGCAGCGATAACGCCAGCTCGCTGAAAGATGTTATAACCCTGAGGGAACAGCATGAGCATGAAGAAAGCTCTGATGAAAAATCTAACAGCTCCAAATGTCGGAGCAGTCCAAGGTCCAGCGACAGCAGCAAATCAAAGGCAAGCAGCCGGGTCCACTACCAGTCTCCGGACTTCAACGAACTCGTGGACGATTCTTCGAACGAACTAGAAATAGATATGTCTGAGGCTGCTTCAGAGAAAAACGAGTCAAACGATAAGTCTGACCAAGAAAAGAAAAAAGAAGACTCCAAGCCTTCGAAATTTCTCTCAGAAACCACAACGTTTCACTCCTTTCCTCGTACTTCTGCCAATCCCTCTCCGTTCTCAACCACTTCTGCGTTTCGTCCTCCTCAAACGAAAAATCCTCCCCTGGGCCCGTTTCCCGCTGAGGCTACTTTCGTAGGATATCCTGGTGATTCTTCGCCGGCCGTGGATAAAGCTAAGAGTATAACAACTTTGAAACCAACAGAGACCAATGCTGAACCCCAAGTGAAAAGTCCTGAAGGAGCCAGTAAACAATACACTATATTGCAGCCGGCAGGAGTGGGATCTAGAGCTGCCAGTACTTTGCAAGAAGTGGCGAGAGAGGGCGTACAGAGCGTTTCTGCTGTCAGTAGCGCTCCCGTCGGCGAAGGAAATGGTAAAATGGCAGCACCGCCGACAGTGGCTCCTGGGTCATTATCGCCCAACAGCATTGGTAGAGGTGAGTGTAGTCGTGGCATGCTTTGAGAAAATATCAAGTCAGACATTGAGAATGATGAAATTATGTCTGAGATGTGATTCATTCCTATGAAAATAACGTGAAATTTAGAGTCCAACATTCTATTTATTAATGAAATTTCAACTTGATCATTGATAATGTTCCAATTTGGTTAAAAACACACGAATTACCTATATTCAACGAAACTTGTAAATTGTAAATGTATTTTTCTCCAAGTGACGTTTTCAACTAGCTACCTGCTGTGTCATTAGGTGTTAGTTATGAAGATGTCTAGATAGATCCTGAAAGCCTCTTCTGGAATCTGAGGGATTTTTATAGTCATGTCAATTTTTTCGAAAAGGTTTTCCAAGAATGTAATGATTCGTATAAAAATTAGGTCAGAGAATTCTAAATACAATCTGCCCAGGTTTTTCTGGGTATAACTTTCCAAAGACATAATTAAGATATGGAGAAGAAACGAACAGAATACTGTCTGAATATACTAATGAATTTTTTTTTATTACAATCAGTTACTCCATGGAGACCCCATGTGGATGGCTTCATTTGTAGATAAAATAATATTGGTAGCTAATAGTAGTATTTTGCTTAATTATTGTGTTGCTTCTGATTGTGATTCCTGAATAATGAAACCATTCCAATCCTTCGAATCTATCTGTAAGTTATTGCCTTCAAAAAATAAAATTCATCAATTTGATATGTACAAAACATTGGAGATTTTTAATCAGTATTACATGCAGAAACGTTGGCTGTCAAATAAACGAATGTATATATTACTTCTGACACAATATTATATTTTCTTAAGTGATATACAAAAAAATCATTCAAGAATTATTTGTTCAGATCGAATATATTGATCACAATCATCAGAATAACTCGGTTATAATACTTTCATCTGAAAATAGGTAACTAAAGTTGACCCTCTCATAAAAAAATGTAAAATTCCAGAAACATTCCAGAGGTTTGGACTTGCATTGTCTAAAATATGATAACAGATCCAAAATCTGATAGTTAATTGATGAATATACTATCAAACTAGACGTCAAAAAATATAGAAAAAATATAAAGTAAATAAGAAACGGTAATTTGTATAGAAAACAAATTGTTGAACTCTTATTAGATTAATTTGGTCTGTTGGTTTCCCATGGTGGTTAGAAGATGCACTTTTTTGTCACTAATAACTAATCATTTCTACTCTAAAGAGTGTCGAAAATTAAAATTAACAAACACTAGAAGTACAATTCACAAAAAATAACAAATGAATAAATATTTACATGCCAAAATATGCATTTCTTTCGAACTTTCAATCGAAAATTAATTCGGCTTGTTTAATTTGAAAAATGCTGAGATAGTAAGTTTTGGCATAAAATTGTTTCCCAAGTGTCAAGGACGAATTTTATGAAATCGTGGATTTATAGCAAAGAAAAACTTCTGCTTAAACAAAGTTCCTCATCCAAAAACTTTGATGAAATCGATATTTTCTTTCGGTTACAGTTGAATAAAGTTCAATTGAAATCATTATTCTATGTTCCTATAAGAATGATACGATTCGATATCTATCCAAAAATCCAACAATTCCTATTTTAAATTATGCCATGAGGACATAAAATTATCAATAGGTGTATCTCTCAAACTGAGAAATAATATCATCGTTTCACAAAAAAAATGTTTCTATTTCTGGCCATTTTAATTTGATCTTGAATCTCATGTAAAACGAAAGTGTGAAATCCTTCATATCCTTGTGATCTAGTTCTCATATATTGTCTGAATCCTGAGGTAAAATTATGGAGTTTTTTCTACTTTCCTGTGATATGAATGGATTTGATAATACTTCGACTCCAGTTGAACGAAAATTCAAAGATGATCATTTTCGGAAAAGAATATTCCAATTAAATATACAGTTCGGAAAATAATACATGAAGATTCAACAGAAAAATATTTTTTTATTTTGCAAAATGATCCAAAATTTCGTTAGAATCGACCTGTATATCATTATAAATATGTATAAAAGCAAACCTCAAACAACATTTTATTCATTATACGACTTCTGAGCCAAATTGTCATTTTTTGTAATGTTGAGAAACTTCACTCACTCGAAGCTGAACAGGTAATGTGAGAAACATTTTCAACAAAATATTTTAATTTGGGAAAATATCTGGATCGCATGATTCATATACAAACAAATTGTTTGGATATGAAATGAAAATAAATTAATAATATGAGTTATAAAAAGCAAAAGTTGAAAATGATATTTAAAAAAGAAAGAAAAAAATAATTCAAATAGAGTTACGTCAAAATTTTTCTATTGTTAGTATCCACAATATGTAATGATTCTGGTTACATTCTGTAACTGAAACGCACGTTAAAAGATAAGACCTCTTTAATTCTAAGCTTACACGAGTTTCGAGTCCTGAGAGTTATCATTCGTGGGGGGGCGATAGATGGTTAATGGAAAAACAGAAATTTACTTTCGGTACTTATAGATTTTTAAAAATAGTCAACAAATTATTCATATTATTTTTTCCACTGTCGGTACCCTGACTTAGTGCTACGTAGTTACATTCGGTTACAGGACACTGCCATAAAACTGTCATATTCTCAGTTGATTGAAAGAAAGTTTGTTTTGGTTCTGTATTTCATACCGTCACATAGCGACGCCGAATCAATGCGCAGAACATTACAGTTACAGTTCTGAAACGGTCCCAACAACTAATAAACCAAAACATATAAAAAAATTGTTTTGACAAGTATATAAACAAAAATTGGAGGTTAGGTTTTTGGCAAAAATGAGAGTAACAGATATTAACTAAGACGTTATCTCTGGTTATCCTAAATTGAATTGAAAATATATTGTCCTCTCTTTGTAATCTTATACTGATATGTTTGACAAAAACATGTCAAGAATAAATTTTTGGAATTGTAAAAGATGTAATAATAATAATGATTATTTTTATTGGTGCATACATTTCACGTCTATCTGTTATAGTTTAAGAATAGTGGTGATATATAATTTTGTCTTATTTACCACCAATAGGCAATATATTCGACGTAATTAATACAAATATTGAAATTGTAGCTGAAATACTAAATGAAACACAAATACGGATAAATATAAGGTCAACAAAACGTTTCTAAAAAAATCCACAACGCAAATGAAAAATTTTATTAGTCAAGAGCGAATTCGAAGTTCTAACAGATCCCTACTCAAATGTAAGAACTAATAATTACCGTTCTGTAATAGTTCCGAATCGGTTCGGAGAAAACCAAAACAGTTTGAGAACGATATTAGAATGATTCTAACTGAACCAACACACATTTTAATAACTGCGCATAATCGAACTGTACGGAACTGTGAACCAAAACAAATTCAAAGTATTCATCTTCTTCTTGATTGCTCACATGTATTTCGTTTTGGGCAGTAACAATAATATAAAATTAGTCATGTCAATAAGCTCGCCTGTTGGCCGTTGTTAGGCAGATATTTGCCTCTAGTTACTTCTCAATATGAACAACAGCGATTTATTTCATCCACGTCACATCGATAGCGTGTCACTTTGTGCAACTTTCGAGCACTCTCAGATATATTTACTTTCCTTACCGGTATCCGAGTCCCGCAAAACTTCCTAATTGCAGTCTGAAAACCCCTCCGCACGTACCTGTCACCTGACGCACCATCAGTAGGGCCACCTTAAAGACGCCAAGCATTACGGGTTTACTTGATACAAGTTATAAGCTCCAGTGACGTGACTGGCTTCTGAACTGTCTCTTTCGTCCCTCGCTCCCCTTGCCCCTTTTGCCAAACCCTTTTTCGTTTGCGCTAATCACCCCTAATGTGTTCGACGGTGAATGTTAATGTTTTGCAAGGCAATATGTGAGGGTGGAGTGGAGTGGAATTCGGAAAGGGGTCGGCGATCGCCGGGTTTGTATTCCAAGTTCGAGCTTGTTAGGTAGGTATTGCTCGAATGATGAATGAGTATTCGAGGAATTCGCTGCTAACAAAAAAAAATCCCTGATTTTCGAAGGAGATAAAGGGATATTCGAAAATGGCATCTGCTCCTGAGTAAAACATTACTCGATAGAAATCAAAAAAGTTTGCGAAACCACTCTACAAGATAGTATTTTACAAATGTTCATGTAAGGTCTGGATTTTTTCGCCGTCGTTCAGGAATTCAGGTTTGGTTTGAATACAATGCTAAATGCACAACACAGTTTGATCATCCAGTCCCCAAACAAATCAGGTTTTGATATCAGTCACAAAATCAAATGTCAGCTTGATGAAGACTGAGATTGAGCACAGAACTATCGAGAAAACAAGAAGCTGGAATACACTCGTATGCTAGTTAAATGACCTCATCTTCCAGAAAACAAGAAGATCAAAAAAGGACTGACTGAACGTAGCAGAAATACAACATGCCATACCTTGTTTCAATAGACCAGCAATGGGCTCATTTAACAAAATGTTTTTATTGCATTATTTGAAAGTTTATGTTTCAAATAGTACATCTGCAAAAAATCTGCATTTTCACTCTTTATCTTTCCCCTCAAATTGTTAATTGCATGTGGCGTTCAACGAAACGGGGCGTGGTCAAGCCGCTCTTTGCCTGGTGTGACGTCAAGATGCACCGCGGGGGATCTCACATTTTCGATTGCTCTTGCTCAGTTGTTAATTGACATATAAACTGGAAAATTTTGTGGAATACTTGGGAGATGATTTACTTTTATAATATATAATTTTCAATGAAAAACTAAATCAGCCAGAATGAGCCTATTCATTAGAGAAATGAAAATCTGTCCCTTCAGTGAAGTCTTAGCAAGGTGACCTCATCAAATCGTCTGCTGAAGATAGTATTGTGGGTGGCAGTGATAAATTAGACCTTTGGATCTGTTTAAGGGTCCTGGGTGACCAAAAAACATGGAGTATCCACAAGGTGGAATAGTATTTACTAGTAACGTTTTAGTATATGCCAAAAAGAGAAATTTTTGCAATATTTATGACTTATATTGTTCGAAACTGATGGTTTCGATTCAGATCAAAAATTGATCAAACTTCGAATTTTAGAGTTATGTTTTCTCAATAACAGTACAGCCATTAATTCTCTTCGATTTCTATCGACTTCGTACTTCTGATGTTTTTTTAAAAACTATTTTCAACTTTCAGATAGGTCGACAAAATAGATGTAGATGTGACAAAACTTGAGACTTGAGAATTCTTATCAAAATGACGTATCATATTCTTTGTAACAATCCAGTTTTCAAATTTTATAATCCGATGTTACTGCAGCATTCGAAGAGTCTAAAAGTTTCCTTTTCGTTGCTACAATCTGGACACTATGATTTCTAGATGAACTTAATTTTATGTCAACTTCAAAAACTATTACTGTTTACAGAAATTAGCAAGCACTTTTTTCTCTGTCTGAAATGAACTGAAGTTTTGTATCGTATATTTCAGATGTTAGGAAACTCCTCAAAAACATCTAGAGCGGTCATATGAGGTAATCTAGTGGGCTCTTCCTGAGGGACCACGTCTGCCTGTACCCCGATTTGGTTAATTGATAAACCCAAAAAAGTTTCCAACTGGTGTTACGTTTCAGCAAGTTGATGTACCCTTTTATTACGACAGACTAGTTGGAAAATGGCAAACGTAGTCCCTTAGAATGACCCGCCAGATTACCTGATATAGCGCCCTTAGATTTTTTGTGTGGATTCATGAAATCTAAAGTACATGTTACTCAACCGCAATCTATTCCAGGGCTCATGGTTAGAATAAGAGGTGCTCCTAACCAAATTACCTCAGAAACATTTTATAAAGTAAGAAGAGAATTTGTATTCAAACAAAAAGTACTAAAAATGAAGTACTACATGAATTTTGTCCGACTTCGATATCTTGACCTACGTTGTATGTTTGATAACGACCTGTATTTGTATCTGAATTTGTGTATCGATATCGACAAGAAAATGTAACAATGGTAATCGCTATTTGCTCTGAATATCGGAATAATGTCGATGTTTGCCTACTCCAATGTGAGGAGGGAGGATTGAACTTCCAGCAAATTAAGGGATGACTTCCCTTCACCCTAATATGTTCGATGTTATTAGACGCTGATTAGTCATATCTTTGGGGTGAATATTTGGTTCTCATCTGTACGTTGCTCATGCATGCAACTTCAATAGCTGTAGAGCGTAGAAATGTATAAAGATAATTCGCTGCGATTAGATTAGTTATTTTTTATTGAATTTTCATAATTTTTACCCGAGGAGGTAGATGTATGAAAAATCTCCAATTTCTTCCAACTCTCAAGTGAATCATCTAATACCTGAGACAAAATGAGGGTATTTCAACCTTTCACGGCTTTAATTATTCGGGCTGGGTAGCCGTGTTCCAAAGGAGATATCAACTCTGAATGTTTCGCCCAAAACAATGATTGGCATCTTCAGCGGTGGTTGGCAGCAATGCATTATGACTTTGTCTTTGGTCACCGTATAGAAGTAAACAAATAAGTTCACTCCTAGTCGACGTCTTTGATGTATCGTGTCAAGATTTCGTTTTTTGCCAGGCTGTGGCGGCGTGTAGTGCGGTAGGAGGGTGCAGGCTAAAGCTATTCTTGGCTCACTTGCTCTCACGCTTCAGGTACATCGGCTGAGCGTAGAATAAGATATCTTAACCCAAATATGGCGGAGAT
>WOGR01006792.1:0-12832 GCA_015342045.1 Leptinotarsa lineolata
CCCTTCGAAGCTTGAAACCAAAAAGTTGTTGGACTTCAGTAGGGATGAACTACGATGTCTAACAGGCCTCCTTACAGGTCACTGTCGTCTGAATCATCATATGCAGAGACTCGTACTGTCAGAAGACAGTGTGTGTCGCCTCTGTTTGGAATATGATAAAACAGCAGAGCATATACTTTGTGTCTGCCCCGCCGTGGACCGAATCAGGTTTTCTGAGTTTGGTAGAACCACATTCTTGCCATCTGACGTGAAAGATCACTCACCATACAAACTAGAGTTTGAATAGGTGTGAGCTACAATAAACCCTTGTGGGTTGCGATGGAGGGTCGAGTAGACCCACTCACTTCTGACCTAACCTAACCTAACTGCAGAAAGGTATCGATAATTGTACTAATACTACAGCACAGATGTATAACAACCAAAATGTAGACAAGCATCTTAACCGAAAGTTATGCCAGTTTCTTGGTATAAGTATTACAAGCATTCGAAGAGTTCTGAAATAAAATGAAGTTGACTTCGACAGAAGTTTAGAATTTCACGAGTTAACGAGTGAACAAACAATAAATAACATGAATTGGTTGTTCAAGATTGGTTTCTTAGATGAGTGTTGGTTTTTTGTGAACGGAACTATTATTCGTCACAACTGTTGATATTGATCTGATGGAAACGTACACTTATTCCTCAAACCTAGTAAAATCCAGTTTATGAAGAATCGAAAAGTGAGTTGATATAGCCGTTTGCACAGATATCAATCACTGATAAGAGAGAACGAATGAAGAAGATATGGAAACATATATATAGGGCAGCTCTTCCATCCTGATTAGATCTAACTTGCACTGACGAGAAATACTACTCAGAAGCCGGATCAATTTGAAAGAGGTTATTCCGCTGAATGAACGATAATAATATGGAAGAATCTTTTCAGAGGGATTCGTACAAATGTCTGTCGGATATAATGCAATATCCGCCGTGGTTTAGACCAGAGAAGTAGTTATTTTCGGAAGGCATTAGCCAGATCCTACTCTAAAGAAACGTTAGGAGACGTCAATGTTGGGAGACGTCAATGTTTTGAATTCCAATCTACCAACTGTGCCTAAAATGGTCATGAGTTTTTCCAAACTATCCAAATGTTGATTTCAGAAGAATGAGATAAATTAGATAACATTCCAAAAAACTACGAAGACCAGCAATGAAAATGATATAATGAATAATAGTTTGAAAAACTGAAAAAACACGCTTTATTAGTAACAAATAGTAAAAAATAAATCGAAACTAATTTAAGATTGTGTTCAAAATCGATAACAAATCCTATGGCTTGATGTAACAAATGACTTTTAATAAGTCTGAAATCAGAAGTTAGTCAAAATCGAGTCCAAAAGACTCGGTTACGAACAAACATACAAGTAAAGCTGATATAATTGTGTTAATTACAGGCCGAAAACTGGTAAAAGATTAGGTACCACAGTATTTGAACAATATAACACAATACGTTATTCTAGGATTCAATTTAATTCAGGTAAGGTGATGGTCGGCCCAGATGTTTATAAAAATAATAAGGTGTCATTATATTTAGTAATAATAATCTTCATTTACTGATAAGCAATAAAATAATCAGAAAATATACAGAATTGTGAAAGTACAGATGCTCAAGTTCAAGTAAAACTATTGCTTGTACATGACTTCCTATCCACATAGAGCAATAGACAGCTGACAATAAGGAAATATAATGATTTATCAATAAGAAAATATAATGATTTATCAATAATAGTTCAATAAAATATTAAAAATTAGTGATAAAATTTATAACATTAAAACATTCCATGGAATATTAAAATTGAAATCTAAAATGTCTCTGAAGAGTGATATCTGGTGAAAGTGAGATAAAATTTGTGAAAATGTTTCCGTTCATATTCAACTATATGGTTTATAACGGATTTGCAAAACTACATTATTTCCTTAAAGAAGTTCAAGATTTATTTTTCAAGTAGACAAAATCGTGTATTTCTTCTGCTCATCAACTCAACAGCAATTTTTTTGTTTTTATCTTGAAGAGATATAATCTGTTTTATAGGACGTGAAGAATAGTCTTGGTGCCAGATAATTACGATGACGTTGTCCTATTGTTTTATCGCAGCGTGTTACGCTTAACGAATTATTTTTTACTTTTGGTATCATGTTTATGTACCACAAATTTTGAAAGCATTTCATTTATTTTCAAATTGAGGATCATATTTGAACACAAAAGTTTCCTGACATCAAATAAACCTGAATCTTTATACAGCTCTTTATTTCGAAATGTTATTGGTTTGCCCAATACGATGTTTAAAATCCATCTGTGAATTGTGTTCAAGTTCTAGTTCTAGAGTTAGTCATCTTCTGGTGATAATGTCGACGATCGATGTCTAAGCTTGGCTTTGCAACTGACCGCCTTGGGGAGCCTCGTTAACCTTTGATATTCGAGGAGTGAGTTCTCTATCAATCCCATAGATGGCGCCTTCGTAAGGGGAGTTGTCGTCGACCTTTCTTAAGCAAAAAGTAGGTTAATTTTAGTCAGAATTAACAAGTATTGAACTCTTGTAAACCGTTTGGTGGAAATCTCACAATGAAGTGTTATACTTTAATATATCTCTTCGTGGTTGTCGTCAACTTCGATCTTGAGATTACATAGATGGCGCCTTCGTAAGGGGAGTTGTCGTCGACCATTCTTAAGCAGAAAATAGGTTAACTTTAGTTAGAATCAACACGTGTTGAACTCTTGTAAACTGTTCAGTGGGAATCTCACAATAAAGTGTTATACCTGAATACGTCTTTTTGTGATTGGTGGTGAATAGATAATGTTCGTGATATGATGAATTTTATATCTGAACTGTCAACTTAAATTTCGAGAATTAAAAAGGAATCGCAGCATTTCATTGGCGTAGCCTGCCAGTGAGCGAAACAGGCGCATGGAAAAATAAATATGTTATGTTGGGACAGTTCCGGAACCAGCCAATGATATTTATAAAAGGAAAGGGGGTTTGATGTCGAGGAGAATAACTGATGCATCCACCCACGCCACAAGGGCCTCGGTCTCCGACACTCGATTTGTCAAAGCTAAAAGGTTCCGCACACACTCACACACATGCAATTCGTTAGCCGCAGCCAGCCGACATGACGCTGCCGCCATCAAGCTTTTGCTTTTTGCTAAACCAACATTTTTTACCACAGACATGTTTTGATGTACTCTGCGCCTTTGTTTTTTAATGTCGCGGATTTATGAGTCGGTTCGCAGAGAGAGAGAGAGAGAGAGAGAGAGAGAAACAGCGCGCTTGGATGTGCAAATGAGATTTCGACCGCGATTTGGTTGTTTTGTTCCTGTGCTGTAATTTCAGATATACACGCGCGAAACTCAACTGTCATGCAACCGAAAACGAAAAAGAATTAACGGGCAGGTTTTTTGCACCGAGGTGGAATTGCGGAACGTTGAAAGCTACGTACTCTGCAAGTATTCACTTAAATTCAATATGCATTCAATCTGAATAAGGCTTGTCGAGCCGCAAAAGTTTCATCTGCGATTATGTTCCGAATACGGCGAGAATTCTTACAAGATTGGTTATGAATTTCCAATATTCCACTGCTCAAGTCTTCAAATTTAGTATTTTACAAAACAAATTTGACGTGCATTCAGTCTGAGTAAGTTTCATCCGAATTTACCAAGTCTGTTAGTAAATTTCTATTATGATTTCATCAGCCCTAAACTTTTGTAGCCCTCCAATCTAACATTCAACATAAAATATAAATGTGGTGATCGTCATATGTTCATAGTTTTCTCTGCTTTCTCTCAATATATCTATCAATACATTTCAAACACCAGTTATTTCGTAAGCAGGGAAGAAACATTCGCCAATATGATAACTCCATAAAAACTCACATAATTTTACAAGTATTGCCTACGAGTTTAATGAGTATATTCACATAAATTATCATGAAATGAAATCTACATCAAGTGTGTAGTATACCGAATCAAATCTAAAAGTACATAATATAACGTTGGCAACTGATTGCCAACGTTTTTTATGTAATTTTACATTTTTGTTTTCACTATGTAGTTCAATAAGTATTCTTTCTAGTCGAATGAGCTGAATATTTAAAAATATATGCGCTTTCTTTGTCAAACATAATCTACACTCGTTTCATCGATAATAGAAGCACAGAATCTGCTCTCTGTGATGTACTAAAATATCTGAACAACAACAAACTTGCAATGATCTTATTTCTTGATTTAACGCAGATCTTCGATATGTCGAAGCTATCGATATATGCAAATTGTCAAGTGAATCAATCAATCGAATACCTTATACCTTAAAGTGTTCCACAAGGCTCGGTCTTGGCACAGGTTTCTCTATTCAGTTTATGAAAATTACCTCATATGATATCTTAACATCTTAACAACTATAACGTACATACGGTATGTTATACCGATGATACTGATTTATTGGCAACTCAGAATAATCTGAATGCATTGAAAATCGCAGTAGAAAACATTCTGTACCATGTTCTAAAGTGGTCAGAAAATAATAATAAGCGTTAGTAAAATCTCAGCTTTGAAATTTTCGAAATATGTACTAAAAATGTGATAGAAGAGTCGACATCAATTAAATTGCTGATAAAATTTTTATTCGGACTGCACATACTGATAACCTATCGTAATAGGACAGGAAGAGATTTCTTTAAAAAATCGAATATTTCAATAATTGCAGGAACATATATCAAGGATGCCTGTTCACGTGTGTTTTTGAACAATGGTTATGTAGTACGGTTAACACGGCTTCAATTCACAATTGTGAAAAATTGAAAAACAAATATTTATTCAAAAATAACAAATCAACTTCTTCAAAAGAAAAATTGTTACATTTCTCAATAGTTCATCAACTAGATATATGTTTATAACCGTCAATAAATTAATTATTTCAAATGATATATTTTGGAATAACCTTTTCATAATGTATATCAAACCCAATTTTATCATCATGTTGAATATTGCTACTAGTATAATTATTCGTCATCAACAAAAAAGTCAAATTTTTCAGTAAGTAGTTATTCTTTAAAGGTAACTAGTTACCTTAACTATACATGAACCCTGACAACCAGGAACTAAAAATAGTGCTGAAAAAGTTTTATTCAATTGCAATTATCAATTTATTTGTACGCCAATATATATGAGAAAGTCATTTAGCTTTTTGACCTACTGGATACCTTTTGATCTACCATGAACGTTATTTTAAGAAGAATTTAATTAAATCCGAAACGTCGGCAAAAAAACAATTGTTTTTCTAAGAAAAAATTGTTTCTATTACCCTACCAACCTTTCTTCAGAGTAATTTGGTGTTTTGAAAATTGATCAACTACTTCAAGGAATCTGGGAATATTGCTCAACAAAATTGAATTCGTGTGTGGGTGTGTGATCCTTGAAACGATTTTAGCAGCTTGTTCAGATTGACCAACATACTTTGTCACAATCTCTACAATTATATTGCAATATCTAGTCTTCTGAGTTCCCTTTTTTGAGAACCACATTCATATTGAGTCCTTCTAAAATCGAGTCAAACTATCACACAAGAGTGTGATGTCATGCAAGTTCAATCAAGTCCGACCAGAGCATCAATCTAGCCAAAATGTAGACAAGCCGCTAATGTTTTCTGGTTATGGAAATAACCTAAAAAGATCGTGAGTATATTTACAAAGTACTTTTATAATATTCATATTTAGTACCATAAAATTTTTTTAACAATTTTCAACTCAATATTCATTAGGTTTTTATAAATTTATGGCTGCATAAGTTCTCGGTAAACCCTCGTATTCATCGGCCGTCCAGTTTGGAGAACTACTTCAAGAACTACTTTCTCTTTAGCAAAGTTGTTTAAAAACCTCTCACGTATGTTCACACGCATTCAGCAGTAAACCACATCTTTATTTTTATCGAAGTTTCCTAGAAAGTGGCCACTTACATCTAGTTCTTGTCAAGATTTTAATCCGGTTTCGACGAGAGAACAACATTTGCCCCTTGACACGACACTAAAAATTCCTGTTGAAAAATATTTAACTGAGAATGTGAGATGTAGTTTGAACAAGTCCAACTTCCCAGAACTGGGCACGTAATAAAAATCTGCTTGTGGTAAAACACATACCATACCAACTAAATTTGGTATGGTATGGTATCCGTTTCATTTGTATAACTTTCTAGAATTGTCGTATAATATAATATTCTGGAATATGATTCGAGATTCCATAGTTTTATAGGAAATCATAAATAAATATCAATATCCATAAGATGATAAGAAGAAACAGATACTTTTTTGTTGCCAGACCTAAACTCTGTTCGTTCAATAAATAAAGCAATCCAAACAATGATAGATGCGTGAGCAAAGCATGATCATCTATTGGGTAAAATGAACAAGCCTTCTTACGCTAGCCAAACAGATTCAACTGCAATTGGCTGACGTAATTCATTGTTTCAAGTATCGCTAAAGTGTCGGAGTGGTCAGTTTGAAATTACGTTTGTCCTGCTGAAATAAAATAAACCCATTTTTTTGTAGTTCATTCAATGTTAAATACACACGGGAAATCACGTGCACCCAAGTTTTTACTATTGTGTGCCACTTTTAAATACTCCATAAAACAAAGACTTCAGCAATAAATTCATGGAGTTATTCAAAACATTTCTAATAAGTGTGGTGTACCTCAAAGTACAGTTCTCTTACAGTATTTTTCGAAACATATCGTTCTCATTATTTTATTCGTTGGTTATATCGAGCAGAGTTCTATTATGAAGAAATGGTTCAAGAGAAAAAATAAAAGAGGATATGAACCTTCCTGAAAAGTTTTGATATTGTAGATGGTTTCAAGGGTTCAATGTCAGTAAGTGAATAGATTTATTTCCGAGAAAAAAGATTGACATGATTGAAAAATTCGTTAAAAAACACAGCATTCACAAATCACTTATGGGTTTGGTTCTCAGTCGAAAACCAGTTTGTTGACATATGAATTCTTCATGTAAAAACACCAAAGTAGCTTTGGGAATCTGGAAATTTGAAAAAGTACTATAAGTTTTTTGCACGTTATGTTAAAAAACAACTTCCACCCAGCGACATAATCATAAAGATAACGATAGAGATACAAATTTCAAATTGAAAACCCTGCTTTTCCGAAGATTTTATGGCCCAAAACGGTTTTTTCAAATTATGAAAGGGAGAGACATTGGAAAAATTAACTTTCACCCCTACTGAAAAATCAAGAAAATTGTAGTTTACTTCAATTTCCATGTTATTCATTCCTATAAAAGTTCGAGACATGAAAATGGTGATATTGTAAAGACTTGTAAAACTACATCAACAACAGACAGGTTGGCAATTAAATACTTCAAATTTCGAAAATCATCTACCACGTTTTTATTTCTTTCGAGATGAACAAAAAAAACTTTATTACAATTTTTCAACAATGACAAATAGTTCAGACAATAATGAAGACTTGAACATTCAATTTTACTGAGAATCTCCAGAACACAGAAATTGAATTAGATGTTGGAAATATGTGATAAAAATCTGTTCACATTCATATGTGCCACAAAAAAGTTTTCAATATTTTCCAAATACAAAATAATTGCGAAACTACATGGATTCTTTTTCAATATATGGTAGTAGTAGTAAAGATATGAAAAATTACACGGTGACCGTTTTTGTTGATTTCAACGAGTTCCAAAAAAAGTCATGTGGTTTCTCATGAAACCAAAGGTTCAAAAATCATTTGCAAAATAGATGAAAATCAATGAAATGAAATTTGATATTTTCTCGATTTAGCAGTGTGATCAAACCAAAAAAAATCATATTGATGGTATCCAGTTGTAGTTTCGAAAAGATTTCAATATGAAACTGAATTGAAACTACTTTTCATATAATTGGCAAAATTAATAGTTTTGAAAAATATCTAAGTATAAATGTGAAATCATCAACTATTCGGTTCATTGAGAAGAAAGCATTTTGGTTTTTACTTCCCCATCTTTATACGAAAAAATTGGAGAAGTGAAAGCTTTTTTTCCCAAAAAATAATCTCTCCTAAAATAACCCTTACCAATTTATTCGGTTTACTTTTGCTAGTATCAACTTTCTCATTTTGGTTTGTTTTATGCTATTATTCCAAAATAAATGAAAAATAAAACATCATTTATCATTGAACAATAATAATAATTACCTGTTGAATAAAACGGAGAGGATTTTTTGTATGTAAAGTGTATAACTTAAATATTTCTATTTCAAAGCAATTATACACTTTGCATACAAAAAATCCTATCTGTTTTATTCATTTAAACTAGTGTATTCAGGTTCCCAAGTTATTCAATTACCTGTTGGGCAATTAGCACTAAGTAGTTTACATAGCGAATAAAACCTATCTATGAACAATGAAAGTTAAAAAATAGTAACTGTAACATACAGTACATAATGATTATGCAGTGTCATTAAATCAATAAACAGTCCAAGTTCCAGACGTTTTTTCAAATTTAACAATTTTAAAACTGTGGAAGTTCTGGTGAAATGATAGTTGGGTTTCTTTATTTGTAATAGTGAGTATGTAAGAGTCAAACCATGTACTCATGTAAGCCAAATCAAAGAGTTTTACTTGCTCATCTTGACAAGATCCAAAAAAAAACAGTTCATGAATATCCTTTCTGGACCTACCAAAACGTTAATCAATAATTCCTAGGACGTTATGATATGCAAGTAGACATAACTTTTTACTTGGAATAAACATCGATAACTCTCAACATGATACACCACCAAGTAACGCGAAGCATCTCAACAAAAATTTCAATTTCCAACATTGTTTTGCAAACTGCCAACGATCATATTTCACCCTCTGGAACTCCATTGTTTTCCTCAGCCGTGAATGCTCCGACGATAAATCCCCGACAAAGCTCACTTGATTTTCGCCGTTTGAGTATTGATTGTTATATGGAGCTGGCAACTATAGTTTCAAGAGACAAGCGGGAGGGCCTGGATTGGGCCGTGAATATTAATTGGCCCAGGACGGGGCCGCTGCACCGCTAAAACCGACACATTTACACCTCGCGCTTCCCTCTCCCCCCTCCGTCGTGCTTTCAGCCCTTTGCATAACCATTTCGTCCAAAAACACCCTGGAGTGTCAAGTTCTCTGATTAAATTAAAAGTTGGACCCCCGCCGGGTCGCTGTTACTATTTACATGCAAATCTCATTAAACATTTCAGCCAATTACGATCGAGGAGCTAGGAAGACTTTTGAAACACATATGATTTTTGTGGGAACTTGAGCTACAGGGCGATTTTAAGGTGTAGGGTGAGTGGTCGTCTATTTTATGTCAGATAATTATGAACTGTTATTCCCAGAAAAATATTGAGTCGTTGGCACATGTCAAATCGAAAATATCTAACGAGAAACAGGTAAATTATCGGCAAACTGGAAAAAATGAAAGCGGTTTAGTGTAGGAATATTTTTATAATATCAAATATCAATAGATACACGTCATACGGGTTTCGCGTATTACATGGTACCGGCATGGTACCAATTTCTAAACTCACAACCATTTTTATTAATAAATATTCATTCTGTATATTGCTTTCGACTTCTAATACATTATTGGCGCAGTCGGTAGGATTATCACGGTCGTGAAAAAGAACATTTGCATTGTGCCAGAAACCTTTTTCGTGACTTTGAAGTTTCAACTTCTTCAGTGAGGATCGAAGAGATTCGAGGAGCTCTCTGGAGATAAAGGATCTACAAGGATCAGTTACCAAACTGAGGGTGCCAAATTCCTTTTCGACTTTCCTGAGCCATCTTTTTAAGGACTTTGGGAAAGATGGGGTAGTGACGTTAATTCCAACTGAATATTGGATATTGATATTGGATTTACTAGCGAAAATAACAATTGATTATAATTAATATACTGAATTTGAAATCAATATATACTAATTGATCAAATTCAAAACTTTATGAACTATATCGAAAATATTGAATAATCTGTCAGTCGAAAACAATAACCAAAACCTGTGTTAGGAATCACACGTTAAAAGGTAAGAGCGCGTTAGTCCTTAGCTCGCACAAGTTTTTTCAACTTCTGAGAGTTGTCGTTCGTACGGGGCCACAGCTGATTAACTGAAAAACAGATTTTAAACAGACAGGAAGTTCCAAATGTCAAATATGCACTGGTTGATCAATTTTTTTTTATTCTTGATGAAAACAAAAAAGCCAAATCTGAAATTAGTGTGATGGAATCGAAATATTCGTACCTGAATAAAATAATAAGGGTCGATAAAGAATTCATTAAAGAATTTCAGTATCAAAATTTGAAAATTCAATAAACAGAAGTCTTGCAATTAACTAAATATATAGAACTTATCTATCGAAAACATTTCAAGCACAGCAGAACAAAAATACTGTTTCTCGACGCGTCTTTCAATAAGCAAGTCATGAAAGAGAAAGAAAAAACCATGCACCAAGTTGACCAATTGGATTTATTGTGATGGTGTTTGTTTTTTGTCTTCTGCAATTTCATTTAATTTCCATATGAAGTTATTTTTCAATTCAGCAAATATTTAAGTAAAAATTTTGAAAAACTGTCATGATTTTTTTTTGCTTTCAACAAAATATATTCACAATCCCCTCCCCCAACTGAACCACGACCCATTTACAATTTTTCAGTTTGACTTAAACTTCATCTTTGATCTTGTGGAATTCAATAAAAAATAGTGAGTTTTGTCAAATATAAGCTCCCAAAAATGAATTTTAGGGTTAACTATCAGGTGAATTATAGTTTTGAAGAATGGTTTCATTTAGAAATAATGTTTACATTTTTAGTTGAGTTTTCAAATCCGAGACGATTACTTGGAGGTTTCACAACTGTCAAATTTTACTGGCAATAGCACCAACTAGTTTTTACTAAAAAATGCTTCAATGAATCTCCTCGAAAAGAAAACATATTCAATTTTGGGGAAAACAAAAAATAACAGTCCTGATTTTTAATTTGACACTGTGAAAGGCAAGCCATGATAACCCGCTAGTCCTGAGTAATTCATATCATAAAACCAAATCGGTTTACCACTTATTCACTATCATGTTACCTAACTAATCTCTAAGTTCGATTCACAACCCTCTATCGGTTAATAGCTGAACTTTTTCGACTCTTAATACACGTACATCAGCCGGTAAAACAGTTTACTTGTCAATGGGTTAAAAGAGTAGCCAGGAATTGAAATATCGAATGTTCGAACCAGTTCGAAAATTTATTGCAACTAGATTTCTTTATTTGAAAGCAGTAGCGTAACAGGTAGGAAACTGGTTAGTGAATGGAGAACGGTTTTTAATCAATAAAAGGTCTATTTGGTGAGAAGTTCATTGTGGATGGAGGGATATATATTTATAGTAGTTTCAAGATTGATTATTGAATGATAAATCAAAGACAAAGATTCATATGAGCATATTGTTGAATTGCGTGTTAATAAGAATAAATCAGTAAATTGGTTTATTTCATGAACTAACGACCCATTTGAATAAGATGGTTTCAACAGTTTCCGCCATCTGGACGTAAAAATGCAAACAACTTCATGGAGCTCTGTTATCATTTGAAGTAGCTTAAAATTAATGATATCTTAAGTAATGAAGATTGAATTTTTAAATGAAATACATGTAAAATATAAATAAAAAAGGGAAAATTGCAGTCATAAATGGCTCAACCAGGATAAAAAAACTATGACTGCACCAAAATATAAAACATACTATAATGCACAATCAATATATACAATTAACAAGAGGCAATTATTTTTACATTCATAGTCGAAACATTCCTAATCTAGTCGTCGATGAAAGAGTAGGACTTATCAATCAATTGAATCGTATCAACATGACATCTCTAATCAGAATTCACCCAAAGAAAAAATATACTCTTGACGGAAAACCAATTTTATTTGCTACTTTATCACAGACTAGAAGGCGACTAAACAATTAATTTTACACGAAGACATTTCAATTCTATTTAATCAAAAATGTTCTGATGAATAAAATACTTTGCATCATTTGTTAATTTTGGAAAAAGCCGAGCAAAGTGAGTTTGGTAACATTCCCAAATCATCGGAGAGTGTCCATCTTGAATAAATCTACCGAATGGATTCAGAATAAAGAAGAAGAAATGAATAAAGATGAATTTTGTGTATGTTTCATAGCACAGATCCGTCACATTATGGTACATATCTGTCACTTTACAGGAAAAGGATGGATTATTAATGATTTAGTGGTCGATAAAATAAGTATGTCGAAAATGTTTCAAATCTGTCAGTTTACAGACAGTTGCAGAATAGTGATATATTATAATGAAATGATTGAAGCACTCTGAACCTAGACGTCGATAAAGTAAGTACTTGGATGCCTTATATATTTCGGGATTAGAGAACAAAAACAAATAATAATCATCGAAAATCACTTTATTGTTTTTCAAAATATTCCCCATGAAGATCTATGAACTTTCATTGAGGTATGTATCTTCAAAACATGCATTCTAAATGCAGCAACCGCTTCTTCAGGTGTCGAGAAACGTTGATCTCTCAGTTTTGTTTTTAACGTACGGGAATAAAAAGGAGTCATTCGGTGCCAAGTTAGGACTATACGGGGGATGACACATCAACTCGATGTTTTGGGTGCTCAAAAATGCAGTTGTTTGAGCCGATGTGAGAGAGTTCGCATTGTCCTGGTGAAGAGTGATGCGTCTTCGGCGGTTGGTTTTCCTGATTTCTTGGAAGACAACTGGCAAACAAATGGTTGTGTACCACTCAGA
>WOGR01006793.1:0-12831 GCA_015342045.1 Leptinotarsa lineolata
TTGTTGGAATACAATATCCATATCGAATTCATTAGGATTCGCTTCGACGATTTCAGTGATGAGAGGGTCAACAGTAGTTTCCAGCACATTCAAATACAGTTCCCCTGTTAAATTTTGATCAATAAATAGAGGTCCTACAGTATGATTTCCCAATATTCCTGCCCAAACGTAAATTTTTCTGGATAATGGGTATGTGTTTCCCGGAAAACGTGAGGGTTGTTTTCACTCCAATAACGGTAATTTTGTCTGTGAACATTGCCGTTTAAAAAAATGTACATTCCTTACTAAAACAAATATTGTAAAGATAGGTAGGATGCCTTGCAATGGTTTTCGTAGAGATTTCGCAGAATTCTGTTCACAGATAAAGCCATTCGTTTTATTTCATGTCGATTTGTGTTGGTATTGTCTCTAAAATTTGGTTGCTGCAATGTTTTTAATTTTTTTAATATGTATCTAATATGTCTGATGGTTTTTAAAATAGTAATATCATCAACACTCCTGGTCGGCATCTTTGATGTATGGTGTCAAGATTTTATTTTTTGCCGGGCTGTGGTGGCGTGTAGTGCGGTAGGAGGGTACAGGCTGGAGCTATTCTTGGCTTAGTTGCTCCCACGCCTCAGATACATCGGCTAAGCGTAGAATAAGAAATGGAGATCTCAACCCAAATATGGCGGAGAGTGAATTTACTTATGTTTACTTCTAGACGGTGCTTTAAGTCATAGGCTTTTTGCCTATGCAGTCGAACCATAATAGATTAGAAAGTAAAAGCACCTAAAGGCTGACTTTCGATTGAAAAAGGTCAGCAGCAGGTTGAGGACCGCTCCTATAGAAACGGGGGTGAAAGGAATGGGATATTAAGTTTTCATCGCAAAATTTATTTTGTGGGACGAAGTTTTTATCCCAGGGCACTCAACCCGGGAGAGGGTATGGGGGGCAGTCGAACGCTTTTGAGAAGACTTGCCCCCCAGCGACTTTTTTCTGTTCCCAAGATTGAAGGGATCCATGAAAGGACGGCGTTTTGCGACGAATGAGGAGATAAAAAAACAGAATCGCTGAGAGATCTCAAGGACATACAGAAAAGTGGATATCAGAACTTCTTCGAGGATTGTAAAAACGCCGGCACAAGTGTATTATTTCTGAGGGGGGCTACTTTAAAGGGGACAAAATAGAAATCGATGAGTAAATGAGTATTTTTTGAGAAAATTCACCTTAGTTTTGAACAGCGTATATTACGTAGAGACATGAATGATCCTATCCATGTACCTGTGTCTTTTTTTAGATTTGAATCGTTTTTGGCTCGTAAATATTCGTCGGAAAAAAGGTTCGGACTTGAAGGTTGCGAAATTCTGATACCAGCCATGAAGACTGTCATAGATAAATCTACTGAATTGGGCGTGGAAAGCATAGTTATGGGCATGCCACACAGAGGTCGCCTCAACGTTTTAGCTAACGTCTGCCGCAAACCTCTTCCCCAACTATTCACCCAGTTTGCTGGACTTCAAGCAGCCGACGACGGGTCTGGTGATGTAAAATACCACTTGGGAACTTACATTGAACGGTAAGTGTGGAAGCGAAATCACGGAGCTACCGAGTAAATAAAAAAATTATACTGATATTGTGAGTATATTGTCTGGTAGAAGAAATCTAACGCAATTTTTTGCAGATTGAATCGAGTGACAAACAAAAATATCCGGTTAGCTGTAGTTGCGAATCCATCTCATCTTGAAACCGTAGATCCTGTCGTTCAAGGAAAAACTCGAGCGGAACAGTTCTATAGAGGAGACGGTGAAGGAAAGAAGGTGATATATTTAGAGTCGCATTAGCAGCTTCTTTGTTGTCTAAGCAATCGATCTTTCATTGGATTTTAGGTTATGTCGATTTTGTTACACGGAGATGCCGCTTTCGCTGGACAAGGTGTCGTTTTTGAAACGATGCATTTATCAGAATTGCCAGCTTACACAACTCATGGCACAATCCATATTGTTGTGAATAATCAGATTGGTTTCACCACGGATCCTCGATTCTCTAGGTCATCCCCATACTGTACAGGTATGTTACAATACTGTAATACCGACGTTTTTTTTTCTGATGGACTTATTTTATTTTTCACATTAAATTAATTAGATTGAATTAGTAGCGGCTGTCACTAGATGCGGATTTCTCCACATCAAATTTTGACTTTTATTTCAAGGCAATTCCGAAAAAGCTGTAGGGTCGTGCCGATCGCACGAAAGTCGGTCTTTTTGAAACCTAACCACACCTTGTACCTTTTGAGAGTCTTTCCCTTATCCGTTCTACTCCAAAACGAGGCTGTACATTGATATTTTCGGCTATAGGCCTTTCCCCTATCCTGAAATGGTGCGGGACTTGCTCAATTATTGAGTCATTAACAACAAAAGAGGCTTCAGATAGTGTTTATATTACGAACACAATTAAAAGAATAAACGGGTATGTTTATGAACCACAAATAACCGAGTACAAAAAATATAACATGAAAGTAAAGCAAAAACAATTAAACAAAAGTTAAAACAAAATATTTCGTATATAATAGCTAAACTCAAACCAAGAGATGTCTCGTTATGAACTCAAAAAGAAAGGTTATGTCTATTTTCCCTCATACGATAGACTTCCAACTTGCAAGAAAACCGTAATTTCGTTATTCAAGCTTGGCAAAAATTCTGACATGATTATATGATTTTGCATGGCCGACGAACTATTTTTAGAACTAAACATGTGTGTACTACTATTCTGATATCAACACATACGAAAAGGGATGTGATGTAAACTATTACCTTCCTTATATTGTCTCCCAGGAAGCATGACATCCTCTCTCTCTAAACAACATAGAGGTTAGTAAAAATCCAAGCTGACTCACGATACTCTACTAGGTCCTGATACTCCTTTTCTGGAACGGTATTCGTGTACAATGATAGCTCGTTCTGAGTGCCACAAAAACACTAAACACAATAATCAACTCCCTAACCGCGATTTACCGCAAATTCACTATATTTCACTTCCACTGAGAAACGCTGAACTGAATCTATCTGAATCGCCGATAGTCAATTCGGAAACTCCCGTATACCAACTAATTTTTGTTTTACGACGCGAGACCGTGTCGCCAGAAGATCAAACAGCAGGCCTTATTTCAAACCTTCAGATCCGTCCCGCTCGAGGGTCAGCGCAACTCCAATTTCAAAACTTCAGAAACGTCCCGCTCGGGTGTCGAATCGCAACTCTCCTTTCGAAACTTCAGAACCGTACCGCTCGAGGATCAAATCGCAACTCCCCTCTCGAAACTGCCAAAATCTCAATTAGTGTCTCCAAGTCCGCGAAACCATCTCTAACACTCCTCGCTCGAACCGTTCCTTGATTGGTCTCATTTTTTCAATAGGTACCCAACTTTTTTCATAACCCTTCCTCGTTAAGACCTATATCTCCTTTTCATTAAAGTCATTGGTCAGTTGTTATTGTAAATGAGTTCGTGAGCCCACCTATTCAAGTATGGCCAGATTTCGTGCTAGCGAAGCTAATCAACCAAAACCCTCAGCTTGCGTTTTTTCCGTTCCCGGTCTTATACTTATCGCCGGATGTGGGTTTATCGGTATGTTTAGTCTACGTGGGGCTTAACATGTCTCCCATGAGACCGCTTAAGGTCGACAATCATGAATTGATTCAAAGTTTAGTCTGTTGAAAAAAATATCGAGTTTATTATTGAATATTGTGACTGACCTAAATGAGGATATTTGTTATGCATTAACTTCATATTTTCTATGAATGAAATTTTTCCGTTACTAACACAATGGCAATTATTATAGAATAATCAAGCATTCCATTTGTGTCCGTAACCGATCATTTGTTGCTATTTTGTGCAGTTCTGATAAATAAACTATTTTTTCAATATGAACGAAAATCTAACAACCGTAAAAGTGACAACTACTGATGTGCAGTCAAGAAACAATTTGCTGAGGCCCGGTGTTTCGCACTAAAGTAATCAACAAAATATTTTTTCACATTAAGTAAAGGGAACTACAAAATTGCCTTCAGTTACCTTTTCGTTATCAAGACTTGAATCTCTGTAATCAAATATTTTTTAATTGCGAAACAACTGGAGATAGATATATCTAGAACATCGTAGATAAAATATATCTGAATTGTTTTGAAGACTACAAGAATACAAAACTTCAGCAATATGAAGGATGTTGCATTCAAAACGAAAAACTCAGTATTGGTCGTTGTTAAATGGATAAACCTGTATAAAAAATGTTTGTTGGAAAAATTTGCAACTGAAAATACCAATTGAAGTGTACAAGGGGTTTTTGAACACGCATTCATATATTCATTTCCAAATCCATTTCATTTGGCTAAAACACACTGTATAAGAGGTACTACAAAAAATGAATGATCCTCTATATCTCATGAAGAAGTTTATTTGTCTTTTGATTCGCCTAAACGAACCCGTCTGGAGAAGTTTCTCTTGTACGATGAAATGCAACAAAAATCTCAATCAGTCGATGAAGAAAATGATAATATTCTACGCATAACAAGCTGTAGGAGAAGAACGATTTTATTCGAAGACATTAGCAATTTCCAACGCCTCACACGAGGTGTGAGAGGTAGGAAATTGGCTTGTTCAACCAATAAGTAGCGCATTCACCGAGACTTTCACGTAGGGATAATAAAAAACAAAAGCTGTCTGCTGTATAGACGGTGACACTCACATTCACTTTAGGAGATGGTATATCAAATTTGCATAGATATGAATAAGTCCCAGGGCTGTATATAAAACTTCACCGAAATGAGATAGTAGACATGCATGTAAGTGCACATTGTGTATCAAAATGGTGCGGGACACATTTGGCGGGTAATGAGTAATGTGAAGAGGTGCAGTCTATATTGATTGTTTTGTGATCATTTCCTCGCATTTATGAAGCTTCGAAATGATTATTTCTGAAAACGCTTCCAAGACAAAAATAACAAAAAGGTCCACATAATCACCTACTGTTCTTGTATATATGAATTGCTGCCCAGTGTGAAGTATTCATCTCTATCGACAAAGCCACGATATTAGCAAAACGCGTCTAGAAAAAAAAACGTGTTCATCTCGGGACGCCTGACAGAAGTGATAACTTCTTATGCCAAGCAGGAAATGCCTGTTTAATACCATAAATAGCTTCATTCAATTTGAAAACTCTATTATTTGTATAGACATAACCTTGAGGCATTTACATATATGTATATTGTCTCAAATAGATCTCCATTTAAGAAAGTTTTCACATCAAGATGAGTTACTCCTATCTGGTTCAACTGCACTGATAATGCGAATAATATCCTAAGTGTTGTAAACAGCACTACTGGGGAGAACGTTTCCCCATAGTCTACACCATGTTTTTGACTACACCCTTCAGCCACAAGCCTGGCTCAATAACAGATACGGTTTCCACTCTCACACTTCTATTTGAGAACCCACTTGCACTCAACTATATTGCCACTTACAGGAACATTAACAACTCCCCACGCATTCTTGTCTTCAAAGCCTTTCAGCTCTTTTTTGTCTGCTTGTTCCCATTGTTCCTTCTCTGGTCCTTGTAATACTTTTTCTGTCAGTTCATCGATAAAGTATACATTACACTTTTATGTGCACATAAATCCATAACTTTTTGGTTTCGTCTCTGACGTTGCGATAATGTTTTCAATATGGTGTCTGATTGCTGTTCTACCTTACATGTCATGGACTTCTTATCTGGTACATAGGTTTCAACCACGTCATTCTCGAAATGAATGAATCCTCTCTATCTTGGTTTGGAGATGCATGTGGACTATTATCTGCTGGTTCATCATTTATCACTTCCATTTCAATCATATTTTCTTGATGAGATGATTTTTTATTCATAATGACAACATCTCGACTGACTATAATAGCCTTCATTGAAGGATTGTATGACCTATATTCTTTGACATCCTCAGGGTAACCAATCAGTAAGCATTGTTCTGATTTCTTGTCCCACTCACAACTTTTCTTCTTGGGTATGTGTCTCATGACAGTACTACCAAAAATTCTTCAATAATTGAGCTTGGATTTGTCTCTTGTCCATAACTCAAATGATGTACAGTTGTTCGATCCAATTTCTACAATTCTATCTTGTATGGTGTTGATAGTTTCAGCCTAAAACTCCTCTTCTAGTTTTGCATCAAATAAAAAACATCTTACTTTCTTCATCAGGGTTCTATTCATGCGCTCACAAATCCCATTTGCTTCAAATAACTATCGATATCTCTGTTACAGAAATTTTGCTATTATCAGTTCTCAGTATTTTCATTTTATTCGACAATAAATTCTCAACTCTTGCTTTATATTCTTTGAAATATTTCAAAGCCTCCTTTTTACCTTTCAAAAAATAAACATGAGTCATGCGGCTGTGATCAACAACAAAAATGAGAAAGCATCTGGATCCTCCTGAGAATACAATCCCCATTGGGCCACACATATCACTGTGCACTATTTCCAATAGCTAAGTACTCCTGTTTCCTTTATTATCGAAGGGCAACCGACTTTGCTGTACCTCACAGCACTCTATACAACTTGACTTGTTAATGCCGGCATTCTCGGTTAATTGACTCCCTCCATAGCATCCTGCATTTTATTCATTTCATAACTGTTGACATGTCCCAATCTACGATGCCAAACTTCTGAAGACTCTGCTACTGCTAACACCAAACAAAAATAAGTGTTTATTTCATAAACTCCATTTACAAGTGATGCAGTGGCTACTAGATCGTTCTGTTTATTAAATATCCCGCATACTTCGCTTGTGAAATGCACCTTGTTGCCCTGCCCTATTAAGTGGCTTACTGACAACAAGTTGATAGATAACTTGGGCATATATAATGCTTTTTAACAGTTATGTTAAAATTACACTCTCTAATTAACGTTGTTATGTTCATATTTCCACAACACAGCACTGGGATTTTATTCTGGTTAGCAACTACGATTTTCTTGGTAAACCCAGAATAACATTCGTCAACCGTCCAGTCTGTTTTGCTTGTCAAATGCGAACTTGCGCCAGAGTCGACATACCAGTCACTCTTGTTAAATATTTTATTGAAAAACACAGCACTAAATGCATTACTCATTTTGATGACATATTTCCTGAATTATCGTGAGATTTATTTTTATTATTGCGCTGATTACGGTAGTGGCCATGTTGTTTACAATTATAACATTTGACATTCAGTTTTTTTTTGACAGATGCTGACACTTGTGCATTGTCACCATCTCTCTTAGGCATAGACTGTGTATTCTTGTCATTCAAATTTTATTTCTTGCGGAAACAAGCAAACGCATTTTTGGCATCACGGTCTTCTGGTTACATGTCCATCAATTTCCTTCAATGGCGTCGGTTGTGATTATCATGCGAGAATGCTCGATTGCCATTATCATGGCAATCCACTCATCATTTATTCCAAATCCCGTACCTTGTAGTTTCTGACCAGCTTCAACAATTTGTGTTACATATGACGTCATCAAAGTGTAATTTTCTAATCGAATAGATATTACATTTTTCAAAAAACCTATTTTTCTTTTGGAGCCCGAGTCACCGAATAACATCTTCAATTTATTCCACAATTCTTTCGATGTTGCGACGTTCTTTATGTGAACACAAAGAGCCAGATCATTTGTTAGAATCAACTTAGCTTTTGTCATCGCATCGTCTACAGCTGTTGGAGCACCTGGGGCACCATCAGGTCATCTAACCATTCCCTCTGATATAAGGCAATTTCCGGCTGCGAAACACCATTCGCTGTAATTTTCGCTTCCTTTTGATTTCGGTACACTAATGAGATTGTTCAAACTGGACGTCATTACACACAAAAAAAACTGCACAACTCAAGTCAATCAGTCCTATTCTGCTACGAAATTATATTATCTGAAATGTCCTGATTATTAATAATTTGTACTGTCACGAGAAGTGAGTAATTTGTATAAGCTAGGAACGGCATGAGCCCCTAACCTATAATAAATCAAAGTTTCTGTGCAAGAACAAAAAGAGAACTCCATTTCATTATAGGAAACACAATTATTAGCTTAGTTTATATTATATATTAGCACAATTATTAGCCTACACATTGCATACGAGATGTCGCTAGTAGTATGTAAATATCAATATTCTGCAATTCATTAGACTTCAGTAACGTTGGCAAGAGTGCACTTATTCAAATGGCGCTTGTGTCGTTTGAATTCAATCAGTATTTACTGAACTATTACGAATACAACTTTCGAAACAAGCTAATATAAGTCATCCCTCAATTGTAAAGGACTGTAAAAAATTTTCACACAGGGAAACGTTTTTAATAACTTGCATTTGACAGTTTTTGTTGGGTAGTAGGCAACAATAATTTTCTCACCACCTTCGAACCGATCAGAGATGAGCAGATACAGAACTCACTACATTCGAGGCCAAATACAAATGAAAAAACTCATTACAATACAGCTTTGATTGAATTATTGATTTTCGCGAGTAAGCCATAAGAGTTTACCTACCTCAAAATTGTTTTTCAAACTCAATCTTGTAACCGACAAATCGTTTTACACGCACAAAAAAAACATAGCAGATATTTATTATCTGGCGAATATTTTGATATTTTCAAAAACAGTTTGTTAATCAATAACAAAATGAGAGAAGTCAGAAACTCGAAATCTTCATGTCACAGAGATTTGTGAGAAGTTTCGTGAAGCACTCAGATGAACTCTAGCATTGTTAATCCTTGAATGTGGGTTTAACTCACACCAACGGCAGTTTTTTATTATTTTTAACCACTCACTTTCCGAACTATTTGAAGCAAAATAAAATTATAGAAATATGAAATATTTTTGAATGCAATTCGAATGAGGCAGGCGTTTGTTTTCAAATACAATAAAAAAAGACAAATGTTATCAAATTTTAATAAATATGCCACTACAGTGAATCTCAAATGTGAAAAAAATAAAAAAACACCTCTTTTAAATCATCTTAAAAGTTGTTGTTATTGAAAGCAATCTGATATATTACTGGAATTTTCTTGTCAAGTGAGATCAAACATATCTTGACTCACAATGATTATTCATCAGTTTATGATCATCAAAAACAGCAAAAACATTGATTTAATCGTTTTAAAAGCAAGTTTCCCGTTTAATTATTTGGGTTACATTTGACCATCCATAAAGTATAAATTTAGGATACAGTAAGTTGTCGAATAATTTTCTATCGCCTCATTAGAACACTTCGTACCGCACTCTCAACTAAACTTCTCTACCTGCGTGTTGGTACTGTTTATGCATGTTAATGGAAGTCTCTGAAAGTCAATAGGGAAGTCCCTGAAAGTTTATACAAGCGACACGACATCTAGAATAATCGCGAAGCAAAAGTTGAGTTGAACGCGATCTTGGCCAAGTAATTTTCAGTGGATGATTTACAACATTATCCTTATCGTAATTAGCGATTCTTGAGATATTCATTCTAGAATAAAGAGTAATGTATCAAAATGAAAAGGTTTTCCAATAACGAATACAACATGAACGAGATGTTATTCAACAGATTAGATCTGATACCCCCTGAATTTTGAATATAACTTACAATTTTCTTGGGTATATTTTTATTAAAGGTTCAATATTTACAAGATTCTATATATTTATTTACTTTTGACGAAATAGAAAGAGGTTGCAAAATAATTTCTCAATTATAAAAAGCTCAAAAGTAAAGAAAATCACATAGGATCCATCATTGAATCTTTTGAAGATGAAAAAAATAATGTTCAACCAAAACTGGTAGGTAGTGATAAGGTAGGATTTCTCTCTTCTGAATCGCTAGAGGAATTTACAACAATGTTCAAAATGCGTTCGTCTATAGAGATTATAGTCTCAGAAAAATCGCGTTATAAAAGTTACCATGAGAGTTTTGAAACTGGCATCTACGTGCCATCATTAAAACTGATTCAGTTTTTTTGAGAATTGATATCTTATATCCATGTATTCAGCTGATAATATTTCAGGAAAAAATATTTACGAGTACCAGTCGATCTAAAAATGTTCACAGAAAATTGTCCACCAATTGAGCAACCAGCAATAGACGAAAGCTGCCGTAGTTTTATCTTACTGCTTGCTCTGGTATTGTTAAATACGGTAAAAAATGGAAATTTACCGATGAAATTCCAAACTACAGTGGTATTACTTTCGATAAAATACTAATATCGCTTTCCCTGTAATAGAGAAAAACAGCTGCAGATTTATGTTCAACGTTTTGGAAATTTAATATAATATCATCATTATATAGTTTTTTCATCGCACATTCTTCAGGTATTATACTGCTATAGAAGGTATTCAATGTCTATTGCATCTCTTCTTAATACTGAAGTTTGATCAAAGTAGCGGACAAGAGCAGACATGTGAAATGAGAAAACATGAATGAATATTTGTGAACAAATACATCAATTCACAGTTCGAACCTATCTTAGATATTTCTATTTGAATTTCTGACAATCGATCCGTCACAAGAAATTGCTCGATTTTCTTTTCGAAAGATCATTTCAGAATTGAACTATAACCGGTACCAGGTCAAAACCTTGTGAGAAAAATGAAACCATATAATCTAGGCACAAGGTTTAGTTTGAGAAAATACTGAATGAGCTCTTCAGATATTTTTGTGTGAACAATCATCAGACGAGTGAAAAATTTCTGTCTTAGCTTATTTATTGTTTTATTTATCACCTCTGGAGTTTGTACCGTACAATTAAATTCCAAAATCGATCGTTGTCTCTTATATTTCACAATCTACCAGTAGATGGGAATTCTGAAATATAGCATCACGATAAATTGAAGAGGTTATATTTTCAGGAGTGATTAATTTTTGGGAAAGGAAGTTTCTGGCTTTCTGCTACTCCATCTTGATACAAAAAAATGTGGGAATCTTCCAAAGAAAGGAAGGAAGCAATCATTTTTCAAAAGAAGTAATTCTAAACATAGATGTGTAGACCATTCAAAGAAGTAATTGTCAGACGCAAAATGGAAGAAAAAGCCCTCCTGAAATGGCTACTTTCATATAAACCTTGAATTACACGAAAGAAAAAAATCTTTCGAAACAAATACTTCTATATGAACACTGAATTATACAAAAAACACTTTTTTCTACTCGGTTTGTATTCCAAACATTCGTTGGAAGATTCCCAAATTTTTTTGTATCAAGATGGAGTGGTAGCATCACGATATTACTGAAATTTCCTCACCATCAATTTAGAGTCAGTGCAAGTGTGTGAAAAAACGGAAATAACTCGTGAAGATTTCTGTTGAATGATTTTCTATGACTTTGAAAGCGGTAAAAATGCACTATCAGAAAAAATGTTTACAATTGGATGGCAGAGTTTAGGTGAGGTTATGCTAATTTTGAGTAAAGGTGTTGTTGAATTTATGGCATTTGTCTTTGAATAAATAATTGAAAGAGTTGTCAGAAAAATTGTCACGAAATTCCTTTTTTCATTTGAGAATAAAACTGATAGCAATATTTTTTCCTTATTAATCTTGTATAGTTCAAATGTTAAAGAAGCGGAACGCCCATAATGTGTAATTAAAATGAACATCAATTCACAAATCATAATCGCTCACTCAGAGAATATCCCGAGAGTCTCGAAGCGAAATAATAAATTGCAAAATACATTTTAAGCAGGGCGGTCGACCGATTTGCTTTTCCAACAAATGGTGCGGTTTCAAATGCAGCTATTTATCAGTGCCCCAGGAATAAATGTGAAGGATTTTTAACTAATTGATTGTCTATCCAAAGCCGATTGCTCCATGAATTGCATTCATTTAGGAATGCCCGACTCGAGTGCAGTACAAAAGTAGTCATCAATTTTGGCTAGACAGATTGGCAAGCTCTTGCGGTTGAAAGAAAATAATGATCCATAGTCTTTTGCAGTCAGGTGGGCGAAATCAGTTTCAATTAAATGTTTACATTTTTCTGTTTGCGTAATATAGTATAGAACACGGTTTGGAATCTATTACCTGAAGCAACAAAAATGTAAAGTGTCAATGAGAAAATTTACGAAAGTGAATTCAGTTTTCAAATCAAAACTATTGTGCAGATATAACCATATAACGTGTCGAATTACCCTTTTCCTGACCACATGGACAAAATGATGCCCAATAAAGTACTCCTCGATTCTTATAATTGGGAACCTTATTAACCATATATAATACCTATCGAGACATGTTTCGCTGTCACAGTAGCTTTTTCGTTGTGAATAACATACTCCTTCCTAACCACATATAATGTCATTTATCCATTTATTTATTTTTGGAAACTTGGAAACCACTGGAACTATAATAAGTTTTGCTGATGATATAGCAATAATATATACGGCCAAAACGTGGAGCGAACTGAAAACAAAAGCTGAAGAAGATCTCACCAGAATATTTGATTGGTTTCAACATAAAAAACTAATCATCAACTATGAAAAAACGAATTTTGTGCCTTTTTCTAGTTATAAGAACGACCTTTCCGATTTTTGAACACTACACATAAAAGCTGTTCCTCAAAGCATCAAAATACATGCTAAAAATGAACTCAAATATCTAGGAGTACCTATAGATGCACTCATGCGATGAGCATTCATATAAACAAGATCACAAAATCTTTGAGACCATTATTGGTCTCATTTGTGGTCTCGGTAGTGTAGAGTTTAGCACATCCGCCTTTCAAGCGGAAGATCGGGGTTCGATTCCCCGCCGGGCCACCGTGCTAGGTAATCGCACGTTAAAAGGTAAGGCCTCGTTAATCCATTGCTCGCACAAGTTTCGACTTCTGA
>WOGR01006794.1:0-12830 GCA_015342045.1 Leptinotarsa lineolata
AAAATAATGGAAGCGTATCCATTAGCCACTCCAGCCGACAGATGTCAGTTTTCAGGGGAAGATTCTGAGGAGCTGAATGGATTCAGTTCAAGGGGAAGTGTTGAGAAATGAACAAAAATTCAATCTACATCACCATGTATAAGGTTTTGTTTAAAAAAATGTTGTTGACAGAGTTATCACTGTCAAGTAGAGTTGAATTTATTCTTCTGGGATTTGTATATTTTATTTACATTGAAGTTGTTTACTGTTGAATATGTATTCGACCTAAAACTCAACAGGCTTTTCCTGGTCATCGCCAAATATTTTTTCGGCGCCAGCTTCCCGAGGTCACCCAGGGTGATCCTGGCAAGACTGCATCCTTTGATTTCATCCCATCTCTTGAGGAATTGAGTATGGGTGTGATGTTTGGCTAGTACGTGTCACTGGGTCCTAAAATTCTCAGTCCAGCCGTTTTTCTGGCTGAAGAATCGTCAATGCGATCACCTTTACTCCTATCGTGCCCTTTAACCAACCTCAGGATGATATTATTATCTACCGAGGCGTTGTCTGAGTCTTGGTGGCATTCTAGTACTAGCCTTGAGGTAACACGTTGTCTGTTCAAGGCTAATAGGGCTTATCTACTATCAATGCACATTATTATGTTTATGCCAGAAATTCCTTTCCTGGTTATCTCTTTTGTGGCGATTGAGATACCAGCCAGTTTTGTTTGAACCACGCTGGTATTTTTTCCCATTTCCCACTTGAAAGTGTATTCGGATGATGAGCAGCAGGATGGAGCAGTAATTGGTAAAATCTGGTAGAATGACCAGGTGGAGGGGAAAATAACTTCCCTATCCCAGAGTAACTTCCCCTCTTCCCAAGAAAATCAAAAACCAAGTGGATTTATGAAAAACAACTCCACGTGATCAATCAGCATACGATCAGTTCATATTGCTGGTAGAATTGTGGACTTGCTGAAATTTTGTGTAACGCCACTAAGAAAGGTCTAGAATCCCCGGGACTGACGAACAGTTTATTCCTAGTTACCTGGTTGTGCAGTTCTTTGCTTTCATTTATTCTCAATTTACAATTGTTAGTAATAATGAAGATGATTAGATTTTGGCGCTGCGATTTTTGAGGTGAAACTTTCACAGGTGACAACTCACTCGAAATGTGTGTTGGATCATGGTTTATTGTTGGGAAATTTGCTTCATTCAATTAACATCCATATACCATAGAATAATCTCAGATGATAATGGATAATTAATATTGAAACAAATTTCAGCACATCAAAACTCTGGATATTGAAATCACTAAATATGATCTGCAAAAGCTCGGAGGTCGATAGATGCATGAATTTAATTCTATTATACTACATTAACTCAAACCACAGGACAACTTTTGACGTTCCAGTGTTTCTTATTTGAGGGTAAGAGAAATCGCATGAATCGCAATTGCAATGAAAGTCAAAGCCGAGACCATAATATGAGAAATATTTGTGCCAGAATATAAAAACCATTTTGCAAATGTCGATGCATCAAACTGATAATTGATTCCTTGGAAGTTCCAGAAACTCATTCATTTCGAAATGCCTTACTATTAGTGCTAATGAATGTCAGAACTGGTTGCTTTCAAATATCCTACTTTACTTCGGCAGTATTGTGCGCTAGCATGCGATTTTTCCATTCTCACTCTGAAAACCGAAAAAGTTAGCTAGAAAGCAACTTCAAGCTGCTTGGGCATTCATTTGAAGTAATCCATATTTGGGTTCACAAGGGTTGCACAACAAACGGCTACAAAGATTTTGAACATAAATAGGTTAGATACGGAAATGGAACTTTGTTTGAGAGACGATTCTCTTCAAGTAACTGCATCAAAATTCAGAAAGGTATCTGAAATGAGAGCTTTTCAACTCTTTCATTCTGGTAGAAATCTTTAAAAGTATTCAAGATTTTGATAAATGTCTCAGTCTTCTTGAAGGCCCTTATAAACTCAAATCTATCACTCTTGAATGGTCTCCGAATAAAATCTTGCCTCTCTTTTGAGGTGCGACTTCATGAACCGTTAATCTCATCAAAGATAATTTCTTCCAAACAAATCCACGTATTTGATGTAAATTAAACTTATACTGAACGCTCCAAAACATTGCCGTTCCAGCCAAATTACTAGCATCAACCTCAACCTCGCGCACTCCAACAAGGAGGGGTCGTTACAGGATCATCTAATATTCAGAAGAGCGAAGTTTCATAAGAGGCTCGTCAGCCAGGTTAAACTGATGATTACAAACTGATTAAAAGGGGCCTCGATGCTGCTGTTATCACAAGCTTATGCTGGCGTTTAACGCGGGGGAGGAAATACTTCTTCGGTCGCTCATTCTCCCTGGAAAACGATGATTTGCCAAAATGGAAGGTGACTGACACGCGTTGAGTGTCATAGAGACATTTAGGAGAATGAAAGAAAACGAAGTCATACATAATACTCGTATATACTGGGTAGATATTCAAAACTCAATAGTGATAAAAGTACAGTCATTTCTTGAAGAGACGAAGGTGAACAACTGTTTCCCTGTGCTTTCATTTTTCGATAACCTTTCACAAATTCAACTTTCCATGACAGTTTGATGTATTTCAATTCATTTATAAGTACAGATTTGATCAAAGATTGTAAATTTTCACGACTGGAGATAATTGTGTCAAAGTTATTTTCTGGGTTTTTGGTCGTTGTCTGTAGGTTTTTATGTCTGACGTTTCGTCTACTACTGCGACGAGGTATAGCGAAGGAGAATTCGAGCGGCCAAACGGCCCAAGAGAGAAAACGCTGAGGTAACTTCAGCTAGGCCCGTTGAGGGAAAAGCTATCCTTCCCTACATGGTTTAAATGTTACAGACCGGATTGGGAGAATTTCAGAGAAATACGACATGAAACTCATATTTATAGACCAAGCACCGATCCCTCTGCCCATTTCGCTACCATTGAAAAGAAGAGGAAAGTAACATTTATGAAATCTGGCTACCTGTCCTGAATTGTACACAAACAGGGTCATTCGATTCAATTATAAGAAACGAAGCCATATGCCTACCTATGACAATATAAAATCGGAGACAAATTCCAGCACTGTAGTTTATGCGTTGAGAACAACTCTTGAACTTCGACCGTTACCCCAGCGCCTACCGCAGTAGTAGAAGAAACGTTAGGTGTAAACACCTGCAGACCACGGCCAGAAAACCTATAAAATAGCTTGGACACCAACTAGATTTGATATTTGATTTATATTGTTATTATTACCTGAACAATAACAAATAAAAATTTATATATGATTTCAGTTCAACTGTTAGGGTATGAGTTTGCAGCATTATTTTCTTTAACATCGGCAAACCTGTTGATTATCGTATAAGTTGAAGCAAAAGTACATTCGTTTAAGAATGATATTTTTCTCATAAATCGTATTTTGAATAATTTACCATGATTTTGCAAAATCCGAATTATTTCCGGTATTTTATACAAATGCTTTTTGCCAATTGCCAATTTCACACTCAGCGAGTTTATTTATTTCTTGAACATCACAAACGAAATTAATTATTATCAGAATTCAATCTATAATGAATGGTTGATAAAAACATGTTTAAAATAGTTTCCATTTTGAACACTGGGAACATGGTTGAAACATGTAAAACAAGTTCAGATGAAACGAAAAAATTGTTTAATGTTGACTTGGCTTCTTGTAGGTAACCTTACCAAAATTCCAGGGTTTTTGGAGCTTTAAAGAACAGTTATTTCGCAAGGTATCAAATCTGAATCTTTCATTTTAGGTATACAGCGAGCTCTCTGCAAGGTTTAAAAAAATTATTCGTTATTACCACGATTATTCATTTTTTGGCATGACTGTTGTAATTTGGGAATGAATTTCGAGATAAATTTTCATGTGACATATTTACTTTTTTTTTCAACAACTCATTCCATAACAACAGACAAAATATAAAATATATATAACAAATGAAGAAGTCCCGAATTGAAGGTACAACAATAACCAATATACTAGATGTTACTTTTATCTCAAGATACCCTAGATTGAAAAAAGAATAATCAAAATCGGTTCAAAATTTACGAAGATGTGTGGATTTTTTCCAAGCGCCACGATTTGAATTAGGCCACGCACGGAGCCAAAGCCATTATACTCCTGTGCTTCGTCCGTTCATATTTACCCATCAAATCAATTTTTTGTAAAAATAGTTATGGCATCCTAAGGTTCAAGTATACCACTAGTTTTCGTGAAAATTTCAGCCTTTGATGTGCATATACAAAGAATTGGAGAATTTTTGAAAGAAAAACCTTGGTGGTGATCAACTGTTCTACAAACTTTGAAATTTTATGGTAAGGTTATCCACGAATTGGATTGAACAGCATTCAAAAAACCTTTAATATTTTCGTGATATTCAAACATGTTTTCCATGTTTCAAGAATGTGGTGGTGATTCACTAGTAATAAAATGTCAGATAAAACAATTTACAACAATGCGTGATTTCAGACAAATATTGCAGAACGCTTTGCATAATTGTCTATAAAAAATCTTCTTCAATTACTTGTTGAAGTACAAGAATCGATAGTGTTCCTCATTCTTTTCTATCCATAGAGGCAGTATTCATCGGGTTTTCTTAGTCAGGATAAAACCAGACAAGTTCGGACGTTGCATCTATGACCTAATCTAGTTCTGGTATCACTTAGTTATGTCAATAATTTCTTCATTTTCTAATAAAAGTGTTATGGAAATAATTTATCAGGTGAAAATGCAAAATATTTGTTAAAAATAATGTAATACTCAGCGATAGAGTGTTGGTGACTATAAATCGAAAAAATTGTACAATTAATTGCTTTCAAAATAGTTTTATCGCGTGCAAAGTAAGCACAAAAGTGAAATTCTGATTGTCAACGATATTATTAAACTCATTCAAGTTTGATATTTTCATTTAGTAAATGAATCAGTTTTATAATTAAATTTGTGTCATCAATTTTTATTAAATATAATAAAAGTATAGAGATTAATGAATGGAATTTGAAGATAGTCAATACCCACATTTCATATCTATGAAATTTCTACCTATTTATACTACACTATAACAAGAAACTACTTTGAAAAGAGGCTTCTGCTTATAGGAGAATTAGAGGCTATGGCCATTTGATATGGAGTGCCACAGAAAACTTTGCTGTAGAACATCTTCTAAGATGGAATCCCAACACGTTAGAAGTTTAAGAAGAACGTTGATTCTTGTGCTGTCGATATTGCATTGGTGATTCTAAATCGCGAATCTAAAGAAATGCTAACTATCATCATAATACATATGTTGCACATTCCAACTGAGTAGCTGGTGTAGAGCTTCGCTCTACAAAAAACAAACTTCAATGGACAGAATTGTGAATAGATTGGACATATAATTCGAGAACATATTTATTAGTAGCACGGAATATCTAAAATATTGAGAAAAGTTACAGAAAAAGCTGGGAATACGTGGTCCTGAAAAAAGTAGGAAGCTGCTATACCCAGTCGTGGAATCCATACTTCTAAGGAGCGGAAATATGATATAAGAACATGAGGAATCACGGAAAAACCTACCAAAAATACAAAGAAAAACGATAGTACTTATGGCCAATGTATATAGGAGCAATTCAACCAGAGCTATAATAATAGTAACGAAAACCCCTTCTATACACCTCCACCAAAAATGTACACCCAGACTATAAAGCTAAAGACTGGTTTCCACCAAACTGTCTCGCTTGCGATCAGTTTCATCTTCTAAATCAGAAACAAAAACTTGATTTGTTAGTTTCGAAAACAAACTCGAAAGAGACATAAACTAGTCTGAGTCGCGCGTTTTGTTGTGAAATGTTTTCTGTTTCCATCATGCCTTCCCTAGACGATGTTTTTATAATGGCACGCGGTATATGTATAATCAAATCATTTGAGCGATTGGAGCGAAAGCGAAACACTCGTGATACTGGTTGAGATCATTGTTAAGAAGAGGAATATATTATGGAACTGATGATATCATGGCAGATTTGATAAATGATTATATAGGAATGGATGGAGAACTGAGATCATCGAAATTCATACCCAACACAGATTAACGCTTTAAATGAAGTAATAATGTCACATGAAAACACACACCAAAACAACATAGTGAACTGAATAGTTGCTTCTTTTTTTGTCGGCCATTTCCACATAGCGAACTCTATTTACAAACAGACAAACAAGACACCGAAACCTTTTGATATTTTCGCATGCCGAAAGAACTTTCCGTTGTTGATAACAACAGGCGCCCGCGACACAGTCTTCAAAATGTTCCTTATTTTGACAAATAAAGTTTATGTTTTGTCGAAATCAACCCAGTTGCTGTTTTGATGTGGTTTTGTCCATTTAGTGGAAATCCACCTGAATGAACATACCTAGTCGTCGACACCAAAGACACAAAAAAGTGAATTATCTATGTCTACATTCATTTTTATAATATCAATGAACTGATCATAATGTTCGTACATTATCTGATAGTTAGTTTTTTAATTCATGTAAATTTCAACAGGTTTAAAAAATCCACTGGACGTTGTCAAGTATATAAATTTACTTATTCATCAATTACTTTTTCATTACATCTGAAAATCGTCCACTAAAATCATATCCTATGAATTCATTATCGGGAACTGTAAACTCACAACATAGTCATGGCGTCGTGCCTGTCAGTTTTACTTCGGTTACAAATTTCGATAAGATCGTTCAAAGTACTCGATGGGGAGCTTTTATTAAAATCTCTTTCTAATCTCCAGCTCTAATAACGTAATAAGTTTTTTGGTCGAGAGCTCTGCAATAGAGCTAAACGCGCTTGACGCGTGTTCGGCACGTGTCTCCAACAGATTATTGCACATTACGAATTTCCAACGGTACCCCTCCACGGCTCCACCAGCCCCAGCACCCTTTCGAAATCGTTGTCTCGGATGAAAAACTACGTTTTCTCACTAAAATACGCGTAATTGTCGGGTGAACGCGTGTCGTTTTTTAATATTTTTTAAAATGCGATTATCACGATTCGGTGACTTATTGGTAGTTGATAAGTTTTACTACTGTTTATAGAAAAATATTTTTGTGCAATATGCAATAAGGTATCGAACGAAAACAAAAAGTCCCAAAAATAAATAAAAATACTCCTAGTCTTCAGTTCTCAAAATTCAATTGTGGCAGAGGTTTATATGGAACTTTATTCTTGATATTATAACAGAAGAGTTAACTGAACTCCATTTGTAGACTTGCAGATCGTTTATATTCAAGGCTTTCAACTTACTTCAAGACCTTTCTGATCACAAGTCATCAAATTCCTCAAAAAATATCTGAGAGTTGAAAACCAGAGACCAAACAACGGATTTATGATTCAACAAACAAATATATGATACACATTTTAGTTTTAGATGCCAGTAATCAGATAAATATTCTTTCACATACATCACAATGACAGGTCTTGGAATGCCATAGAGAACAGTGAGTCGCAGTTGGCCGCATCATTTTAAGTTAAATTTAAAGCAAAAACAAGTGCCAAAGTTAAACTTCATTGAAACTTTTCGAAAAAAGTGGTGTAAGCGGGTGACTCTCTGCCCAACAGAGCCTCATTTCAGCAATTCAGTCTAAGACTTCCCGCTTCCTGCCGAGGCTTACGCGAGATTTATCGAGATGTTGCGATTTCGATACCTCATATCTAAGTGTAATGAGTGAATGTTATAGGATTCTTACTAGCCCCCTGGAAAAAGTTCATGAAAAAAACAAAAAACAGGTGAGAATAATTCTGATATCACGAGAATATGTGAATTATCCAGCCTTTCCATGGACTAAGCGCGATCGCATTCGCGCCGTTCATGGAAGATATCTAGCATTCCATAAATCAGCCCGTGTTTACGGGGCTGATTATGATCCCTATGTAAATGAGAGGTATTAAATCGCAGACAATTCATAGAATAGAGAAATAAAGGTCAGAAGGAACTCAGGACATATACAAACTAGTAAAACTAACAAGATTGTCAGAATGGGTGGTTTATAAAGATAAGAGCAAATACCCAGATGCTGTAGTGGTATCCTAGGAACTTTAAAAAAGGTCAGGCGGTTATCAACAATTCAAAAAAAGTAAAATTCAAACCCAATGAAACACAGGCGACTAACTTTATACAAAAATATCCGACCTTATGTCAAGGAACATAATTCCTTGGACATGTCGATTATTTTTTGGGAGGCTTGATCAAGTTACTAGAATAGCAACGACGTGAATTTCCATTTTCGAAAATTCACCAAACTTACAGCTCGAGAAGTTTTCTCCAAGATTTGTGAATCTTGATGAATGAAACAGTTTCACAAAATAATTATTTAAATCTGATCGTAGAAAACACACTCAATTGAAACATATCCATCATTCCACCATCTATCAGCCTCGCAAATAATTAATTGGAGAGTCAATTGGATTGAACAAAATCATCCACTCACAATGTGCTATCGATCCCACGGTATCTTCATAAGCACAAACTTTTTCATTTTATGTTTCTTATGATTGAAGGATTTCGTTGGTAGATTCTTTGTTACTTCTTCTTCGAACAACCATGTACAATTTCTTCAAGGTAGGTGATTATGCTTGGATCATCTAGTGAAAGCTACATATATGGTATACAACAAAGGTCATCTTCAAAGACAAATTTAGTGTATCAGTTGGGATCTTTCAGTTTCCAAAGGCCATGGGGCAGAAAAAAGAAGCAAAATGAAGAGACAAAACAAAAGCAAGGACAAAAAAGAACAAAAAAAAAGAATCAAGTGAATAATAATGAAAAACAAATATTTCTCGGTGAACTAAGAAGACATGATATGAATATTGTTTAAAGAAGTGGAAGTACTTTCTTTAAGGTATTGTTTCGAGTAACTTAGGTATTTTGAATTCATTTAACTGAACGACATTGACTTGTGAATAATTCCTTTCCCAATTGAAGCTTTTTCGCAACTAATTCTATTAGATATTTTTTATACTCCCAAGTTCAAAAGCTTATATTCCAATACTTCTTGAATTTTCATTAATTCATTTGATACAAAACTTCCAGACAGAAAGTATGTTGGTGAAAGAAATTTAATAAAAATATTCAGGTAAATTGGTTATCTGAATCTCAGAATATCTAATAACAAATCTCTGTTAATCATTGAAATGGTTAGATAAATTGGTTATCCGAATCTCAGGATATCTAACAACAAATCTCTGTTTATCATTGAAACAACTCCTCATTTCATCAAGGAAGTTAGTTCAACAGTTTTGACGACAAAAAACAACTATCCAGTTGAGAAGTTTGAGTGACACTCGAAATGGAGCACAAAGCAAAGCAACCTCATTCCAAAAAAATCAATTGATGTGTACAAATACCTGACTGTTATAGTCGACTTGACTGTGTTTACAAATGAAAGCCTTCATGTAACCAAGCATCGACCTTTGAAATTTGAACCTATGGAAAGCATTTTTTGAATACTTGAATAACAAGCAAGAAGGAATTTATGAAATTAAAAACATAGGACTTGAGATGTAGATGTTCATTACACCCCTCTTCAACTTCAAAAGAGCAGAAATGGAAAGGCATATTTTCATAAATAGCTGTTGGCACTATTGACAATTCATTAATCACGACATTTCTCAAAAAAGTTTGATCTGTTTTTTTTACCGACATCGCTTGGGAAGATGTGTTAAGTGGAGTGCATTCATTATCGATTTAAAAATTGTTGTGTGTTCAGGTCTGAAAGATTTGCCACCAGAACAGTTCTCCAAAATCCCAGCGAAAATGAAATGATCTTATATCATTTTTTGATTCCACTTTTAGTGGAATCACTAGTATAAACGAAATATTTTCGCACACCATAAAAAAGTAGTTCCCAAGTCAAAGCTGTCTTTTGGAAAACTTCATCCTCATTGTGACAGTTGAGTAAAATAGGTAATATTTCTGAAAATCCAGAAATCTAATTATTGCCTCAAGGAATGGAATGATTACGATGACTAAGTTTTTGAAATGTTTCATTTATATACATCTTACTCAGACTGTTGCAGACATAAGAATCAAATTAAAATTGTTGTTCACTACACAGTGGAAGCCTCCTTTTGAAATGTACCGGAAAGAAAAATTCCTCGTCGGAAATTTCTACGGCGACGTCGAAAGACAATCTCGAACTTGGATCCGTATATCGAGCCGGTGGTGTGGAATTATGCTGCGTAATGTGAGGGGTAGAAGGCAGCAAACCGTAAAGAGTGTGTAGTCGACTCGGTGCGGAGGGTGCATAGATTTGCCGCCTGTTTCACAAGAAAAGCGAGCTGCATCTGCCCGCATCCGCCGCCACCCTTTCCTCCATCCTTGACCTAAACCAAATATCAACACTTCGATTTTATCCTCCGCGTTTTCTTTTTCGTCATCTATCGATCGTGAGTTTCCTCGATAGATTCACCGGTAGTTGTATTTCAAATGTGTCGTTGCAAAATTGCACAGAACATGTAACAATCGATTTGGTTAGATTTCCAATCCTCTTTTCTGCTCCAATATTTTTTTCACATTGTAATGAAACGAATTCAGAAAGTATACAACAGGAGGATCCATTTCTTCTATGTCTCTAGGAACATGCAAACTCTTGGACTCAATGTAAAGGTTTTCTAGAAATGATTTTTCATAAATTGCTTGCTCCAGTTATCCATTGCCTTATACTCGATTGGGAAATTAATGGCTTGTTCCTTTGTTACTCAGTTTGCTGTTACAGTTTTCTATTGGAGAGTCTAGTAAAAAGCCCTGTACGTCTTGAGTCAATACTTGTTCATTTTTTGTGCATTTCAGGATGGCAAAGCACAAAAAATATTTTTTCTGTATTGCAAGAAGGCAAACACTTTATTCTGGAAGGGTATCCAGGCCAAACTTCCATGCTATGACTTGTCGGATCAATTCTGTGTATGGCTATCCAGCTTTCTGAAAAAAATTTTCCTGCAAGTAGCCGTCGATGGATATCTCTCGAATACTTTTAACATCAACGCTGGTATTCCCCAGTAATCCATATTGTCCCAAACCCTCTTTTATTGTATATCAACGACTCATTGGAAAATCCCAAGAATCCAATATATTGCTTTGCTGAAGACAGCACACTTGTCTCGTCATTCTTTTTGGATTCCAGGACAGGGACTGCGAATGCACATCTTCACCGCCAACAGGAAGTTGTATATATTAATTAGGGTAAAAGTAATCAGGTTCAATTCAATGCCACAAAAACTCAGGCGTCGGTTTACTCCAAAAAGATGAATGTCTCCGAATCGCTTTCTGCTTCGATAAGTTTGTTGGGGGTTAAAGTGGACACCAATATGTCTTGAGACAATCATGTTGCTGGAATTGCAGAGGCTGCTTCTCAAAAGCTTGAAACACTGTTCCAAACCAGAAAACTGTACACACCTCAATAAATTTTGATGCTTTTCAAAGCTCAGATCAGATCTTCTTTAAAGTATTGTTGTCATGTATGGAGCTCTGCCCCTAAAGCTGCTGGATTCCATTTAGAAAAGAGCCATCCGACTGATTGGAGACGCGAAAATCACTTGCAATTTTTATAGTCTGGAACATTGAAGAAAGGTTGGAGATTTGTCTCTCTTCCACATATCAGAAATACGCAACGGACTGTGACTGCTCATCGTTTTGAGGTTCAACTCAGTACACCTCGAACTTTACTGTTCAAGAACTCTCTCATTTGGAGAACTGCGTTTATGTGGAATGAACTTCCTAAAAACGTTCTCCCAAATGGATTTGGTCTCCAGCGATTCGAATCCAATCTGAATCGCTGCTTTTCCACAGGCACCGCTTTTGAAGCGCCTTGAGACTTTTCCTGTAGTGCTTGTGTTTTATCCGACACCGTATGTGCCGAATGTATATTTTGTTGTCATGTCATCCATTTACATGTTTGAATATCAAAGAAGCAAGTTTTTGCACCTTGCTCAGTTTGTTGAGAGCAACCACTCATTTCATCTCTCAAAGCAGAGAAGCATATGCTATCATGGGTATAACCACCATTCTAATACATTATCACTGTTTTCAACCCTGGCTTCTTTCCGTACGTGCATTCATCAAACATTAGTGCTACCTCTGCGTTCCTTTTCTGCTGTCTGCATGTTACCCACAGGTCAACCTGAGAAGGATAATTAGTCCCAAGTATTCAACCTCCTCTGACATTTGTATGTATTCATTCCAGAGTTTCAGCTTAATGCTACTATAGTCGATTTAGATAGGAATATCCTAAGCCACTCTCTTGGGCTGAGAATGCAGACTACCCAACTGCAGCTTATATCTCCCAACCTTTTCTTCAACATCTAAATGATTGATTCTAGGAACAGATTATTGAATTCACCCTCAATATTCAAGAATTCAGCTGAAAGAACTCCCGTATACTAGTAAGCACAATCTGTTCGATGACCCAGAATGTAGCCATTTTGTTCAACACATCTGATCCATATGATGCATTTTGAGTAAGTGATACCTACCAAATACACCCGCTAAGAAGTCGTTCTAATGTTTTCAATGCAAATGATATGAGACCTTCTTCCATGACTGAACTATCTCATTCAAAAACAACAACTTTTCGAGTTTAATTTTAAAATAAATCAATAGTATAAAAAACTTTTGAATAAATATCGTAAATACAGTTGCCAGTTCTCACGCAAACATATGTAGATGTCTTCACTTTTACTCTGTTGGAATTTTTTTTGTAAAACTAGAATGTTGGCTAGCTAACTTCAGGGACTTCCTCTCCGATAGCGACAGAGAATGGTTGTACCGATAACAACC
>WOGR01006795.1:0-12828 GCA_015342045.1 Leptinotarsa lineolata
TATTGTTATCCAACAAATGTCCATCAGTTGCTCTCAAGGTCTTCTATCAAAATCGCCTTCCATGAGCTCCTGAGTAGGTATCATTTTATAGGGATGCATTTTATTTTCTTTTAAAATGTTTACTATCGATGTATGGCTAACATTGAATATAGTGGATGCCTGTATACTCGATGTATGTGGGTTTTCCTCAAACTCAAGCATCACATTTAATTTGAGTTCATCACTAATTGCATTGGCAGCGGCCTTTTTGTCTGCCCCACATGACCAAACTCGCGAAACTGCTTCCCTATTTTGCTTATTGTTCCTTGAGATGAGGAAATTTCTCATGGAATGGACGAGCTACTTTAATTAAAATACTGACAACTAATGTTGTAACATACAAAACAATTTGACAAGGCGTTTTAAAGTAACGTTGCCACGCAAATTATTTACAGTTTTTTAAAGGATACTATCTGAAAAGAATATTGCTATGGTTTTTGCTTACTTTCTCATTATCGATACCTCAACATGAAATAAGTTTTGAGTATATTGCAATAAGTTTTGAGAGTATTTTATCGAATTTCGGTAACCACATGATATCAATTTATTTCATCTTAATCATTGCGATAAACTTGAAAGTGATGACAGTTTTCAATAGAGAATGAAGAGACCTTTCAAAATATATATCACAAGCCTATACTTCCCATTTAAAAAATTGGGGATTGTACCTGTCATTCGACGGGGGTTGAAGGTAGGGGTAGCATTTCTTCGTTGAAGTATGTCAAATCGTAAATATTTGAAAAACAATATTTACCTATTGTTTTTCGGTGCCATAGAAGAGGTTGTAACTAACTTTTATACAATTCATTATGGGAATGAGTAACTCATTATGTGTTTAGATATTCTATATCAGTATGTAGAATGTTTCATCTGACCTCGTATAGCCGAAAAGGCTAGCAATTGTGTAATACTTGATGTATGAAACCGTTTCTGTATACGTTTTTATGTTTGCCTTTCAATATATTTTAAAAATCAACCTTTGTTTGCATCAAAGTCTGCTCATTTGAAAATAGCTGCTCGTTTCCTAATGAATATTTCAATGTGCTACCTTCGATGTTTCTAGTGCCTCAATACATCTTCAGATTAGGCATAAAGAATGTCTAATAGCGTGTATCTCAAGTGCGACTAGTATGTTGAATGGTTTCGACATTTTCATAATACGCGTGAGCACCTCGGTATACAGGCTAATCTATAACATTGGGACTAGGAAAAGCATGGAAAAATTTGGATACCAATCCAAATTTCCAAGCCTCCAGCTCCCCCCGATCTTCTGAAATGAATTTTCTGCAGATACAAGGGAAACTGTGGAAGTATGTGTGGTTGGCAGAAAGCAGGCTTGAAATGCTCTACAGTGTGCCTCGATTGTTATGGTGAAATATGCAGTGATAATTGAAAAAAATGAATTCGAACATGAATTAACCACAATGATGCCTATTCTATCTCCCGTTATTCCGCAAACGTTCACCTCCGATACTGAATGAAATGAAAAAACAATAATTGGAAAACAAATTTTTGAATATATAATTATGCTAAATATTATCTCGCCTAGAAATTGTCTGTGGATTAGGCCTACTGAGGATATCATAAAAAATGTACTTCCAGACTCTACCTCATAGGTGGTTGGGAAAGGAGTAGATAATAAATTGATAATAACATAGGAGTGTTGAGAAAATGGTAAAAAAAATATATATATAATATAAAAATAAGTGTAATGAATTGTTTTTATCGTATTCTTGAAGAGTATTCAAGAGCCCGGTCAACTTCGGAGTGCTGTAAAACCCATATTAATTGATGGAATTGAAAAAATCTATAGTAGAAATTATTATCCATTGAAAAACCCTCTATAAGATTCCTATGATGTTATTTTATTGTAAAATGACCAGAAAAAAAGTTCTAACGTCCAAAAACGAATTGTTAAAAAATCAGTAATTTTTGTTTATTTAATTTTTTTAATTTCCATTTTACAATGAGAAGTGAATCATTTCCCATAACATTTACTGAAGGATTGCTAGTTTACGAGATACAGTGCGAAAAACCTTTGCACCCTTTTTTCTAAGATAGCGACCGGGGAACAAGGGTGGCGATTTCACAAATTGGAACTTAAACTTATAATAACACCCCCTACACACCAAAAAAATTGAATTGCGTCCTCTGAAAAACGCAAGCTAAGGCCAAGAAAATGTAACATTTCAGTGAACTAGTACATAAAATGAGGACTTGATGAGTTTTTGTTGACATTAGTCTCAAGATTCTTCATCTTGTACTTCATTTTTATAATTACTCTTTGAATACTGGACTCTGGTTGAAACAAGCAAACATTTCCATTTCCGTAACAATGTTAGTATGAACGTTCAATTGAAATAACCGGTAATTGCAGTTTTCCGGCTATATGACTAATTATTATTTAGCTATCTGTTTATCACTTTGATCTATAACTGATTGAAGAAATTCTCTTCAAACAACGGTACTAGTCTTCACTTCTGAAATTGTTTATTCAATGAACAATATTATCATTTTAGTTACCTTTCCGAATTCAACCTGTACGATACCATATCAAATATATTGAAACTACTAATGGCAAAAATATGGTTTATGGGAATGATATTGATAAAAAAATATAAAGCTCCGTGAAAAAGTTACTTTCACTTGTGAAACGGACATGCTATGTCAATTTTAATGTTAATAATGATGTCAGAAATTCTAAACGGATCTCTTTGTGCTATCTTCGATGTAATTTATGCAGTGAAATATTAGTGAACAATGCAATTGGAAGGAATTGATATAGTGATATCAATGATATCACTTCTTCAACTAAAAACGATTTGAAATTGGAAACTATCGTCATCTATGAAAAAATCAAATATCGATTTGAACAGTGATAATATTTATGAAATCTATCCGTCATAAGGTATCACCTGTTTTAATTGCTGGGTTTATGAATTTAACTCATACTTTCCAAAAGAAAGAAAGTGGTTCCGTTTATAATTAACACTTACCTTCACATTTAGGCTCTGAATCAGACCATTCTTTGCTCTCAAGGCATATTCTCTTCGGTACTCCATTCAATCGATAATTCTTATTGCAACTGTAACTTATTACACTATTTAGATATGTCGTTTTATTATTGTATTGAACTTCCCCATTGGACACATCAGAAACTTTTCCACAATCGATATCTGAAATCAGCTTGGTTATATTTCAGGGAGTTATACTCCTTGAAGCATTATATACTTACATTCACAATTAGGAATGACCCCTGACCACTCTCCATCAGTGTTGCATACGTGAGTTGATTCGCCAATAAGGATATGTCCAATCTCGCAATTGTATTCGATGGTAGAATGGACATTGAAGTCATATCCTACCACGTAGCTCCCAGGAGGTACTTCTGGTTCTTCGCAGGTGATTACTGAAAAACGTTTTCGAATTACTGTGTCAAACTATTTTCTGGATTCATCGGCCGTAGTCTGCAGGTTTTTAAGCCCGTTGTTTGGTCTAGTTATCCTCACAGCGAAAATACTGCACTATTCGGTTTGGCTCTCCGGTTTAATTCTATTAGTAGTGGGTGTGGCTTATTCCTATTGGCCTGATATGTGTGCGATTGAGTGCTGGCATCCAAGATTTATTCATGTTAATTCTCTCATCCTTTCGATTGATATTCCCATGTTTCGGAATGATTTTCGCGTCCCTACATAGTCTTGAAGATTTCAGAGTTCTATCGAGCAATTGAGTCACTTCAAATTCTGTGAATTGAAGACATCTTCTGAGTAAATGTTTTCCCTACTTTTGATTTGTGACATTCTCCCAGCGATGATTTCTCTTGCGTTCACAGAGCCATGTGATCACACTTCTCATCGTGGTTCTAATGGAGATCAAATTACAGCTACAAATAATCAGTAGACCCTGTGGAGTTCAATAGAACACTTCTTGTGAGACAACATCATTCAGTGAGCCAACCGATAACAGGGATGGAATGAAATTGAAAGCTTTTACTTCTCTTCATACATATGACCCAATATATTACGGACAGAATCGGGAGATTGAAATCGATATTCAGACCAATTAAAACCATCAGATAGATTCTTAAGTCAATAAGGATAGATGATCTTAAGCAAAACTGGGAGTTTACCGAATATCTGTGAATCGGTCTACACTGGAATAATGCAGAGAAGTGTAAGTACTCGACTCTCTGCCTGCGACACACTGCACTTAACTACACACGTATCAGGTCATATAATTCAATTACAAGGAACCAAAACAAGTCGTCCACGAATGGAATAAAGACCCGAATCAATACTGCGTGAATCTGCAGTACACTTCGTTTGTTTTCTCATCGACGTTGATAATGTCTACAGACGAAACGAAAACCTGAAGAACACGGCCTACAAAACCGTAAAATATTTTTGACAGTTACCTAGAGCTATGAAAGTTCATACTCTTGTAGACATAATTCATCATCAAACCTCAATCGCTTTATACAACGGCTATGTAATTTTTTGAGAAATTTTTTTAAACCATTATTGCTCAATCAAAAACTTACATTCGCATGATGGGGCGTCTGATGACCACTTTCCCTCTCTGTTGCACCTCAGTGTTCTTTGACCATTCATCCAATAATCTGGTGAACATGTGTATTCGGCTATGCTACCAACGCTGGTTGTCTCGTTTATAAGAGCATATCGCCCATTATCAATATTGGGAGGAGAGCCACAATCGATGTATTTACACATTGGTGCCTTTCCAGACCACTCTCCTCCAAGGTGGCATGAAATAACCTGAAATATGAATAGAATTATTTGTGTGCTAAGGGAATGGAGAATACGTTCATGGTCCAGCTTACTTCACGAACTCTCACATGTCAAGAGTAAGGACTATTTTTTTTCACCAAAACAAGCTATTTCAACCTAGTTACATAGATGTTGAAATCAAAATTCATGTAATCTAAAATAATACTCGAAACTATACAAACCATTTTTTAGCTTGTTCCATTATTGCTATCTCGGAAAAGGTGAGACCAGGTAGGTTGAATTAGATAACCATTTTTTCAATATGAACATAGTTCTGACTAGAACGGATGAATCAACTAGAATTAATGATCAACATGGAATGGATGAGCAAACTGGAATCCCAATTTTCGGACGATTCTCCCGGTTTTATACATTACTGACATATATGGTGGATATGAATGATACTTGATGTGAATCAATAACCCATTCAAGTAACACTTCATCGTGAGCTTTTCATTGGACAGTTTACAAAACTGCAACATGTGTGTTGGTACATGTAGTATATGAAAACTGTTGGGGAAGCTATTGTACAGCGAAACACGTGTTTCGGTGTACAGTCGTGTGCACTCTTCTAATGACAAGAGGCATTTGGCACACATCATTGGGAGAAATTTCATGGAATGCACGTGTATGCAGACGTTCGTGTACTCTGAACAAACTTGTACGAAGTACACATGAAGGACAATGTCAAACCCTGCCTTTATCGAGTATGCAATCTGATTCCCTAATCTATAAGTCAAATTTCGAGATCAAGATCAAACTCCACGTTCGAAGTCATATTGCATGCAAAAAGCTCTAGGACGTGCTTTGAGGTCAAAGCTTGAGGCACGTATCGGCGACATACTCGAATCACAAAGGTCAAAAGTTGTGAGGAGAGAATGTTCCAATGACGTTATTCACACCTATGCACTAGACAAATTTTTTAAGGACATCTTGATGACATCATCAGTCATCAAAATGCCATTGATTAGGTCATAGTGGTGGGGGAAGGCCGAGAACCGGCTATAATCTTCTACTCCTTTACAAGAACATTTGTCCATATTTTCCATTTTTACTGTTTCCGTTGAAATAAATGATGAAATTGAACAGAGGAAAAAAAAGAGTACGTTATTATTCGATATTACCTACTTGAGCCTTCGTCTTGCCACAGTTGAACACTATTTCAGAAAAGGTAACGAAACTTGATTGAACCAGTTTCGCAAAAAAAGAGTCTAGAAAAGTAGAGATCGATATTATCCGTAATCTAATACTCGAAGATATACATCAAATCTAGGAATCTCTTGAAAATCAGATCTAAATGCTAGTGTATTACTTCAAGTTTGTGTTACGAAGAATACAAGAACTGCTAGTACATCTCCCTTTATCTAGACGCCATCTATGGGATCGATAGAAAACTCAATCCTCGAATAACAAAGGAGAACGAGGCTCCTCAGGCGGTCATTTGTAAACCAAGGCTTGTTCTTCAAAGACAGTTGAGCCTATAAATGCATTTGTTTGTAGTTTGGCCTCTGATTTTTACCTTGATGCCTTGAATTTAAAGCTGCAATGAAAGACGGAAGATGAACCTCGTCGTCATTTGAATTCATAACTCACCGCTTTGGAGAGCCTCGTTTACCTTTGATATCTAAAAATGGAGTTCTCTGTCGATCTCATAGATGGCGTTTTCGCAAGGGGAGATGCACTGTCTGGTGTCGAATCACGAATTCATTGTGTTTGAGCTCTGTTTCTCAAAAAGTATTGTTTAAAAAATATTTTTTATGTAGCATACCTGATTATTTTTGACATTTTCTGGCAAGCACAAGTATTGGGAAAAGTATTCATAGTAAGCTTCAAAATAAAGGAAACTAATCGTAGATTTCAGTATCAAGTAGGTAATTGAATAATAATTTGCCTTTTTGTGATGGTTTGTCAACCTTTGGAGTTGATTATTATTTACTATGAAATTCAGACCCTGGTAGCAGAGGACATTGTCTGCTTTGCTTGCCAAGTCGCAGATGTGATCAGCTTTCCCGCGTTTGACAAAGTCCCACTCTTGCCAGCTCATCTCAAAGATCACTCACCAAATAAAGTAATCGGCTTCGTGAATAAGCTGAATTTATTTGGTGGATATTGAATGAACCCTTCTCGCGTTGTGAAGGAGGGTCAAATAAAACCAATTACTTTGGTGAGTACTACGTAGAGCAATCAATCATATCACTTTCAGACCACTGAAGAATACAATGAAACTCACCTCTTCTCCAAAAATGATATATCCTGGATAACAGGCATATGAAGCTGTGTCACCTGCTCTATGACCAGTAACAGTAACTTTTCCACCATGGATGCTTGGTGGATCTTGACACCAGTCGAATAAACATAATGGAGTGGAATTGCTCCACTTTCCTTCATCACCGCAAATTCGCACTTCGTGCCCGATGAGCGTATAATTTTCATGACACGTATAAACAGCCTTGGATCCATAGGTAGTTACCTGATTTTCAATGGATACTGATCCATGATCTATATCGGGAAGATCACCACAGTCTAAGTCTGTTGAAAAATAATAGTTTTAGATGAAATATGAACTCATTTAAGAGGAAATCGACATTGTTATAATCTGTTTACTTGCACTTGATTACTCTTGGATCAGATCATTGACTTCAATCAATAGGAACCGAAATAATAAAATAATATTATTTGATGAAACTCAGTGGGAACGATTATATGAAAAAATATTTCGAAATAGATTCGAAGTGGTCCTTTCACGAAGAAAAATAGAAAAATATCATTCTTAACCAAAGCAAATTGAAGATTGTGCCTCAGCTTTGGCTGAACCACTAACTACTCTAATCAATATATGTCTGAAAACTTCAACTGTGCCATCAATATGGAAAATGCCGAAAGTCTGCCCTTTTTTAAAAAAGGAGGTGGAAAATTTCAGACCAATTTCTATCATATGCAACTTTTGTAAAGTGTTTGAGATGCTTTTTGAGAATACAATCTACTGTCATATCAGCAACATTATTACCCCCAATCAACACGGTTTTATGAAAGGCCGTTCAACTATCACCAGTCTCAGACTGATGTCATCTACACTGATTTTTCTAAAGCTTTCGACAGACTTGACCATAGTATCCTGCTCAACAAGCTTTCGACTTTTGGGTTATCCAGTGTCTTAATTTCGCTCTTCAAATCGTATTTTTACAATTGTAAGCAGTATGTCCAACTAAATGGCCTCACGTCTGTCGAATATGTAGCCACATCTGGTGTACCACAAGGGTCAAACCTAGGACCCCTACTGTTCAATATGTTCATCAATGATATCGGAGCTGAGAATTATGTCAACTTTCTTCTATACGCAGGTGACTTGAAACTTTATCACAACATAACATTCTCTAATGATTGCAAACGTCTCGCCCTGAATTTAAATCGCGTTACTATATGGTGTCGAAAAAATTATCTGTCTCTCAACATATCCAAATGTAATGTAATGTCTTACTCACTGAAAAGGAATTTGACATTAAACAGCTACGTCATAAACAATCAAGTTCTAGAGCGTCCTGACAGACTCACTGATCTAGGTGTTACTTTTGATCCATCCTTTCAATAAACATATTGACACTACTCTGACAGCTGATTATCGCATGTATGGATTCTCAATTGGAAATACTGAAGATTTCGAAAAAGTTTCAACATTGAAATCACTTTATTTTACCTTTGTTCGATCTAGGCTGGAATATGCATCTATTGTATGGAGTCCCTACTATCAGGTTCATATGAATCAACTAGAAGCCCTCAAAGGCGCTTCTTGAAGTATGTGTCTTTTAAACTGGGAGGCACGTATCCTACTGTAGGAATACCCTATTATGAATTGCTTGAAACTCACAATTTTTGAAGTCTCGAGGTAAGGCGTAAATATTATTCACTTCAAAGTCATGAACAATATCATTACCTGCTCTCAGTTGTTATATATGTTGAATTTTTGGGTTCTTAAACGGTCATCTAGGAATAGTGTCACCTTTTATCTCAACACTCCGCGAACAAATATAATGAAAAAATCCCCAATTTAAACAATGTGCGATACCTGACATTCTGTTAGTCGTGTCCTAGATATATTTAACTGCCAGATTATAAAAATCAAAAGACATTTCTTAGCTAACTGACAGTTCTGTTATTCATTTAATTTACTTTATATATAGATTCACAGTTTATGTTATGTTAGTACATATTTGTAAATGCCACAGCGTTTCCATATTCTGTAATTAGGTTCATCCTGTAGAATAGTGTATGAAACGAATAAATAAATATTGAAAATTTCACATTACTGTACATTTACAAGTTGGTGCAGCTCCACTCCAGTAACCATTTTTTCCGCACTTTCTTTTACCGTCTCCTACAAGTTTATGTCCCTCGGGGCATTCATATTCGATGGTGGAACCAATTTCATAATTTGAACCAACTACTGTCGTGTTGATCAGTTTGTCAGGACTCCCGCAAGAGAAAGGGCCTGAAAGTTAGGGTTATCAACATGTGCCATTTTTCAGTTGCATTAGGGATCTCACCAGTTTGACATATCCAATGCAAATAATCAAGATTACATCCCACATCGTTCCACAACCAGTGTTGTCCGCCATCTAAAACCACGCAGTTTTGTTCTCCATTGTAATTGTTGGGTTGCTCTTTACCCCAGGCTGGACGTTGTACAACTGCACCTGGAATTACAAAACATATTATCAGTTTTATTCTTGACTGATATATAGTCAAGAAGTTCGTTAAACACATTTTCTTGAGTTTTCAATGTAAATAAATAAAACACTGTAATAAAGTGTATTTTAGAAATATTATTTTCGTGAAGTAAAAATATCAAAACAGGTGTCTTTGTATTTCAAGGGAACCTCCATCAACTTCCTGTAAGGACCATTAGGTCACGTAGGGCTCATCCACTTGAAAGAAGAAATCGTTAAAATTAAATGGTCGAAAATATATTGTGAACCCCATAAAAATAAATATCGAAAGGATTTGAAAATGTCTCATAATGAAAAAAAAAAAAATTTTCTGATAGTTCGAAATAACGAGAGACGAGACTAAACAAACATCGTTAATTTAACGATATGATGAAATTAATGAATCCGCCTGAGATAGTCTACGTACCAAAGCGCCTTCATTTCTAAACAGAAAAAAAATTCGAAACATCCCTTGCAGTGACATCTATATATCAGTAGCAGGGTCGCTACGTTAGAAATAACGGGAGAATTGCAGGTAATTTTTGTCGACTCATCCGCCGGACATGTAGAGGACGTTAAGAGTGCTAGTCAAGAAATATTTTTCAGACTTCGTTTGATTGGTAGGAATTTTTCTGGGAGAATACGAATTCCATCCCCTAACAGAGTTCAGCTGGAAAGCTGGGAAGGTAAATTAAGGCAGTGATGCGCCAACTTCTGACCGTTCAGTTGGACCCCCTCGTAATTATACGTTTTTATCTTTGAATTGGGAATGAATTTGTCTAATGTTGTGCCTGTCGGAGTATTTGAATAAAGAGATATTGGTATTAAAAATTAAATACATAGAAAAAGTACTGACGAATTCAATAAAATTGCCTGAAATCATTAAATGGACAGTTTGTTATTATTGCCATCATATATTTACTGGCAAGTGACTGAATTGAATGAGTTTATCACATTCAATCACAAAAATCGACTACCCATGAAATAAATAATGGGGTCCCTAAAGGATCGACTGTAGGTTCTATTCTCTTTGTTTTATATACTTCTCAGTTCTTATTGGAACAACTTGGGTGGCTGAACATGGATGCTAGGAGCACACTGCATTCTGCTAGTATATTCCATATGGTCATATCCATGGAAAACTTGCTTACCTATTCACTAAATCCTTTAGAACTAATATACATAATCTAAATTTGAGATTTAAACACCTTTTGGCTGCACCTAAACATAAAAACTCTTTTTTGAGGCTCTTTTTCTTATAACATTGAACGCTTATATAATTGGCTACCCATCGAATTGAAATCGTTAATACCACTTAGTTTCAAGAAAAATCTGAAGAGATATATGTTTCAATCCGGTTCTCTTCTTTTGTAAAATTTATTCAGTTGATACCGATATTCAATATTTAATCATTACAAATATGTAGAAAGTAGCGATTCACATTAGGTTTGAATCGCTGGAGATTAAATCCATTGGGAAAAACGTTCAGAAAATTTATTCCACATAAAAGCAGCCATTGCAATTTCAGCGACATAATTGTGCCAAGACATAAGATGTGCATCCGCAGTCGATATCCTGGAATCGAAATGAAATGACGATAGAAGTGTGCTGTCGTCAGCAAAGCAATATATTGGATTTTTGGTTTTTTCCAATAAGTTGTTGATATACAATAAAAAGAGGGTTGGAGACAATATGGATCCCTGGGAAACACACCAGCATTGATGGTAAAAGTAATCGAGAGATATCCGTCGACAGCCACTTGCAGGAAGTGTTCTTTCAGGAAGCTGGAGCCATATTGATTATCGCTCAAGATGTTGGAGCCTTCGAAATATTTAAGGATATGGTGGTTTACAGCTTTTTTCATGAATTTTTATATCACCGATAGTAAAGCGACTGGTCTATAGTAATTTGGAAGACTTTTCTTACCCTTTTTCGGAATAGACTGAATGCGAGCAATCTTTCAACAAGAAGGAAAAACCACTTTCTTGTAAGATAGGTTGAAAAGTCTGCGAAATATTGGTAAAAGTTCGTTTGCGCAATTTCTACGTACGATGACGGGCACTTCAGGACCAGATGCCTTTTTGATATTGAGCTGTTTCAAAATTTGCCTGACTCAATGTTGTCGAAAAGTTATTTCCGGAATTGTGGATTCTAGTGTGGGATAGTGGGTGGTACCTTTCCCAAAAGATCGACTGTGGAGTGAGACGCAAATTGTTCAGCTGGTAGATTTGCTTCTTCTATGGCTGTTATTGCAATTGAACCATCCGCTTGTATTAGTGGTGGAATTGTGGCTTTCGTGAAGTTTTTATTAACAGCTTCAGCTACCGACCAGAAGGATCTAAACCCATTGGTATTGGTAAGCAGTTTATCCCTAATTCTCTGATTGCGAAGTTCTTCGCTTCCATTTATTCTGAATTTGCAGTTGTTGCGAGCATAGCCAAACCTAATTCGGTTTTCGCCACTGGGATTTTTGTGCCACTGCCGGTTGAACCAAGGTTTGCCGTTGGAAAATCGTTTCACTGTAAAAGGAATATATGCAACCATGGATGAGAGAATAACTTCCGTGACTTCAGAAGCACAAGTTGATGGATCATTAGAGCTGAAACAAACATATAGCCACGGAAAATTTCGGGAATGGTTTTGAAGATTCTCCCACTCAGCAGATCTGTAATGCCAAACTTTGCGCGACTTAAGTTTTTCCCCTACATTTATCGGTAATTCATTGAAAACTGAAATGAGTTTGTGGTCAGAAAATGCCAATGGAGACCTAACGGTGACTGCGTAAATTACTGGATTGGTTGTTAGGTATAGATCCAGAAGGCTGGCATATTCTCCATCACGGTCAGGAGTCCTGGTTGGCTCATTTATGATCTGAGTAAGTCCGCGGCTTATTGCAAAAGCCACAGCTTCGCAACCTCGTTCGTCGCTGATATTTGAGAATTTGAGCCATTCGATATTGTGAATATTGAAGTCACCGAATATGGAAATTCCGACACTGGAGTCATTGAGTTGCTTTATGTTTATGACATGACTTTTCACATTTAAATTATCAGATTCTCATTTTTTAGTTTTTCGCCTCTCTTTTCTACTTTTTTCTGTTCTTTTCTTCTAATTTGATTGCAAAATATTCTGTGTTGATATGAGTTAGCTGTTGCTGGTTGGATGAAGGAGCAATTTCTGCCTTGATTTATTATGTGCAGATGTTGAATTCTACCTTTTGTTAGGTTAGGTTAGGTTAGTATTTCTTGTACTGAGTAATTTTTCTATAAAAGCATTTACTATAATTATTATTATATTTT
>WOGR01006796.1:0-12828 GCA_015342045.1 Leptinotarsa lineolata
CTGATATGCACCGTTCTTGGTGGAATCAAATGTGCCAAGTCCCTTGAACACTTCCCGTGGAAGTATCTATAGAAGATAGACAAATCTCCAACCTTTCTTCGATGTTCCAGACTATCAAGGTTGCAAGTTATGTTTGCGTCTGTTGCAGCTGTTGCGAGAATTGACAAACTTCATTTGGTTTTCGGTACTGGGATTTTTGCGCCACTGCCGGTAGGCGAGACTTTTGGAGGTGACAGCTTGCTAGCAATTTTCGTTGAACAAACTTTTGTTAGAAGTTCGTTTCATTGAAAAAGGAATGTATGGGTCCATGGATGACAAAATAACTTCCATGACAAACATCTAGCCAAGGAAAATTTCGGAAATGGTCTTGAAGATTCTCCCACCGTTCACCAAGTGATCATCTTCAAAAGGAAGAGGAAGTTTAATCGTCCTTTTTCTTGAAAGGCGTGTCGAGGTGTTAAAAATAACAGTTTGGTGTTGGTATAAAACTCCAGTAAGATTCATGACAAAATTTGACGTATACCATCTAGTTGAGAAGAGAACTGAAAAACTGTTTCAACAATGCAGGGTCTAGTTGATTCACAAATAATTTTATGTTGCACGGCACTTACCGCTTTATTGTCCTGGGCATAGCCAATATATTAGTGGACAAACCAAATTCTTTTACTAAAAATTTGCAAATCTCAGGTCGAAGGAAAATCACAAATTGTCTGTGCTTGCAATGCAACTTTCATGAATAGTTTGAAATGTATGTTAAACATAACCTTGAAGGGTTTCCCAGTAGCTGAATTTTAGTATAGGACTTGCTAGAGACAGTAGTGCAGAGATGAAAGATCTGAAGGGGCCTGTACCTACAAAGGAGACCCCATCAAATTCACATTAGTTGAGTATTGTGACATTCATGCTCTGCAAGGAAAATTTATTTCTCAATCGGAAATATATGCTACTGAAAGTTTCACTAAAAGAAAAACATGCTATCAAGTGACCAGGAGGAGGTCACGTTCAGATCTGTGATTCAAAATATCCGGTGTAGCTGTGTATGAATAATTTTCAGAAACTCACCTGGATTCGTAAATCCACAACCTTCCAATTGTTAGTATCCTGGAATCTTCTTCATCTTGCAGAGTATAATTTTCTCCCAAGATTCGCACATCTGTACCAGCATGTAAAGTTCCGCTCATCACCCTTCCAAGTACTTGGAAAAAAGTGCAATCTTCAGTTGGATACATTTTTGAACTATGTACCTGAAATGAGAATCCATGAGGATCAAAGAATGTAAACTTTCACGGCTGGACATAACCATGTCGAAGCTATTTTCTGGGTTTTTTGGCCGTGGTCTGCAGGGTTTATATGCCTGACGTTTCGTCCACTACTGCGGTAGACATTATTATTCAACTAAACGCCATAACGGTTCCTTTTTCAATCATAATTGCAACTCTTTGAAATGTGTTGATGTACCTTCTGACCAAATCGTAGACCCAATTCAAGGTCTTATCTCGAAGTACGAAGCGAAGACATCAGACAAACCGCACCCTTATCATAAATTCACGATTACTTCCAATATCTCACGTTGGTGTCGAGGTTAAAAACAAAGTCCACCACGCCGACGACCTGAGTTCAATTCTCCGATATTTTTTCAATTCTCCAATGACGTACACTGAAACGTCACAAAGGTGTGGCGCGTGGGAAAAACTGGCGGGTATGAATTACCTGTTTTTATTCAAGAGGCAACCTCCCTCTACACCTTTAAAACAATTTTAAAGCGTCATATGTTGAAGTAACACATATTTTTTTTTCAACTGAGATTGACCCAAGTTGAATGTGTTTTGTATTTTTTATGTTATGTGTTGTAAATTATAATTATTCTGACGAACTGTAAGCAACTGAACGTAATTCGCTTTTTTGTGCTTAATAAAGGATCAATATATATCATAGATATCCGTGGCTTTGTTTCTCTTAATTGGAAATAATTAATTGGATCTTGGCCTTTGATAATATCTACCGCAGTAGTAGACGAAACGTCAGACATTAAAACTTGCATATCTTAGCCAAAAAACCCGCGGAATAGCTTCGACACATTAAACGTCAATTAAATAAAAAACTAACTCACCATCAGCAATCCCTCCTGATCGCAGTTAACCATGTCATCATATACCTTACTAGTGTTGGGACCTGTATAGATGTGATTAACTTTTTTCTTGGCGTTATCCAGAGGAGAATGGATATGCTCGACACACATATTGACGAAACCTAAAACAAATCTCTGTGATTTTTCTCATCCACTGAAATAATTCACCACAAACCATTGAAGTCGCCCAAAAATTTTCCACAAACCAGCCTTAGCAACGGTCTTATGTTGAGCTTCATTTCGTTCTTAGTCATTTTAATTCCGAGTTCATCCAAAACATCAAGTAGAGAACCATCTACATCGCCTATTACTTGAGCAAATATTTTATATAGGGGTTCCAATATGAACTCGACGAAACTTCTTTGGGCTGAATTGTGAGGAGCTTTCTTTGTGAATTTCCGGCTGAAAATTTGTACACATACACAACATATACAACTATCGACACAATTAGTTAACTAGTTTAGTGATCCCATAATTTTTCTGAAGAAAGGTTGATTGGGTAACTGGATCAATTTTCTCTTAAAAAAACAATTGTTTTCTTGCCGACGTTTCGAATTTAATTAAATTCCTCTTCGAATATGCTTCGTTTCGGAGATACAGAGTGTTGAAAATGAATTTTTTTGTTCGCTTTTTTAAAATAACTTTTACAAAAAATAAGTTATTTGCACGAAATTCGGTACGGGTGGTTTTTTTGACGTGGAAAATCATAATTTCGTATTAATTTTCATGTAACATCTAGAGGGCGCTGCGTACGCTGTCATTATTTATTTCAAATTGCCCTAACTTTTTAAACAGTAAACTTTTGGTACTTTTCATGAAGAACCTAATTCCCACACATTTTCCAAGTAAAAAAGGTACACCTCCTCAATAACGCTGGAGGTGATCGTTTTCGAGATATTTACTATTTTCTATTTCGATGCATAGGGCAATTGGAAATAATGACAGCGTACGCAGCGCCTTCTAGATGTTAGATGAAAATTAATACGAAATTATGATTTCCCACGTCAAAAAAACCCCGGGGTACCGAATTTCGTGCAAATAACTTCTTTTTTGCAAGAGTTATTTTCAAAAAGCGAACAAAAAATTCAATTTCAACACCCTGTATCTCCGAAACGAAGCATTTTCGGACACATGTTCATATAGACTTTTTTTCTTGAAATTGACTCAGGAATACGTCATTTGAATATTTTAACGTACTTATGTTACACCCTGTATATAAGTATGAATTCAATTTGTACATACATAAAGCTTGTCAAATTTAGGAAGAGACTTGAGAGTCATATTCCTCTCTCTCTCGCTCTCATCGTCTTCTAACGAGAACACACACATCTTGGAGGTATTTACAAATTTTATGGCAAAATGATTTAACCCCTTGTTGATAAATTGCCACGAATGGAGCTCAGAATAATATATTCTCAACAAGATGGGACTTCGCCTCACAACAATGCAATTGCCACCAATTTTTTCGCTGCAAATTTTGGTAATAATTGGATAGCCATTCAAGGACCTATACGTTGGCCGGCCAGATCACCAGACCTAACGCCTATGGACTTTTAGCCCTGGGGAAGGTTGAAAGATCTTATTTTAAATTGCCGACCAATTCTAAAAAAGAATTGAAAGCAGCAGTGATGCTTCTCTGCTATTGAACTAATCAATTCGGCAAAAAACTTTCAGAAAAGGTGTCCCCTGTGTATAGGAGAAGCTGGTAGACATTTGGAACACCTTCTCTGAAGAAATATATGTCATTGTTTGTTCTTTATCATTATTATTGTTGAAGTTTCATTTACTAGTAGTAAATATAGTATAAATTGTTATCAGTTTAATTGAAAATATGCGTTTTAATTACGGCTGTGAAAGAAAAGCTTTCCCAACATCTGATAGCTACCGTGAAAGTTTTTTTTTGTGCCAACTTTTTCTCTGCCAAATCGTCCATTTGATGATTTTTACTCTACAAGTAGTCCTTTGTTTAGGTTAGACAAGAATAATTATTGTGACATTAACGCTGACTCAACCAAGCATATGTCAAGAGGTGCGATACATTTTTGTTTTATGGGCTTTCCGTTTGGATGTACACTTCAACTCGAAATTTCACTGTTCAATAGTTTATGATCATGAATAACAGCAAACGCCTAGTGATATGAATTTTTGTCTTCAATTGAAGCGAGGGAACAACCTCAAGAAGTAGAATACTGACTCACGTTTTATTATTGAAATAAATATCTCCCCAGAGACGTTTGGAAAACTCATCCACGTTGACTTCCCCGTGGTATAAATTGTAAATGTTTGCAAATGATTTGAGGGTGAAACAAACACCATATTGAGAACTAGCGAAGCAAACATTTCCCAGTACTGGTGACACTATGTGAGGATTAGCATCATCTGAGTACAATCTAAAAACCAAAATTGTTAATGAAATGACTTGAGGTTTCGATTAGAATTTATCATACGTTAGAAGACCGTTTATTTCTTCAACAATGTGCCTCAGCTTATAGTAGGCATCTTGAGGAGGTAGCTTGAGTTCCAATATAAGTCTATCTATTTTATTGATGCATATAGTTATTTGCATCTGTTCTTGCACAGCGTGTTTCAGAAGACGTTCTGTATTTAACATGACTCCTTCAGCTGCATCAACGAAAAGTACAATCCCATCACATAATCGCATAGCGGCAGTAACTTCGTCAGAGAAATTTACATGACCTAAAACAACAGAAAATTCAATCATCCATTACTGGAGAGCAAATTCTGATTTTCTAACCAGGTGTATCAAAAATATTCATGAGATAACTTTTGTTCTTGATATCTTGCAGCAACAGAGTAACCGGAATGGATTTGATGGAGCATCCCCTTTCTTGTTCAGTGAAAAGAATGTCTGTATATCTCAAGTTCTTTTCCTCATTATCTTGGTAACCAGGATGAGTCTGCCTTATCAAGCAATCCACAAAAGAAGTTTTTCCGTGGTGCAAATGACCTACTAGAGCAACATTTCTGATAAGTGATGTGTTATCCATCATATCTGCCAAAAATCTGCAATGAAGTGTTGAGATTTGTTTTGAAAACTTGTATATCATAAATTTTGAAATGCATTTCATATATTTGATTTTACTGTTACAAGCAAAATTTTTCCACTATGTAATTCAACAAGTGATTTGTCCAAAAGGATTGTATTTTTATGGGAGCAATGAAGTTCTACTCTATCCTAACAAAACTGCATGAACTTACTCCATACTGTAAACCGTGTCCGGAAGATCCTGCTCTTTCAGTTGAAACTTTTTCTTTTTCACAGGTTCTACCAATGGTACGTCTAGAGCCTGTGCATCTTCTTCTTGGACAATTGTTTCAACGTCAGGACCATAAACTTGCAAGGCTGAAGGATAATACTGTTTATCTTCATGAAGAACGATAGCCATTGGCTGTGGATCATCTTCCATTTGCTCTTCCTAAAATAAAATATAATTAGAAAATGTATGTTACCTAGACGAATAGTGAGGACGTACATCATATTCTTCACGTTCGTTATCATCAAGCTGTTCCTGTTCCTCTTCCTCATCATCATCACTGTCCAATTCGGGTCCAATATAGTTACCAAATTCATCATAAAGATCTGCATCCATTTTTATAAGATATTCCTAACACTGGAAACAAAAATAATTGTAAAGTATATATACTTTTATTTGAAAATATTCATATAATAACCACAAAGCCGAAAACTACTACAACATAACCTTAAAAAAAGTATCAACTTTCGGTTATTTGACATAAAGCCTTACTACCATCAAAGAATAGTTGTAGTTATACTATTCTGTGCTACCATGTTCCCAATTCCGATGGAATGTAAAAAATGTATAAACGTTCACCACCTGCTCACATGTGAATTAATCTATAGTAACATTAGTTGAAGAGAATATTCAAATTTTGTGAATATCAAACTTCCAAATGGTTTTATACTTTGGAGACTCTCACTAAGAAAAAATCAAAAATCCTTTCATCCAAATTTTTCTAAAACAATGCTTCCAAATATTCAACAGAGATCCTTTCATCCAATTTTTTTTTAAACAATGCTTCCAAATATTAAACTTTACATGTTTAGTTTAGTCTCCAGACGATATAAAAGTTCGCATGGTAGTAGAATATCAAAAACGTAATAGGTGCTTAGGGGACATTCAATACGTAGGAAAAATGCGTAGACTTCATTATTGTCAGTGGATGATATACACTCTGAAGATTCATTAGAATGAACTGAAGTAAGGTTTTGATATTTTTTTTCTTGAAATTTGGATATTTACAGTTTATTTGCAGATTATTAAAACGAATGTAGAAGTGATAATTACTCGAGAACGGCTGATTCGATTCCCAACAATAGAAAAGTATTGGATAATAGAGAGATTTTGACAACCGAATCGATAAAACACCAGGGTTTCTATGCATCTTACTTGAATGATAATCTGGATAGATGACCTAATGATCATGCCCAAAAATTATATAGAAGAAGAGTGGAAAGGGGTTAGATTAAATGTTGGTAAACAAAAAACAAAGTGTAAGTGTTCTTACTTTTTTCGTATTTTTTATTTGGACAAACTTTTAAAAAATTCATTTTAATAAGCATTTTAATAATCGAACACATGAATGATATATTTAGAACAACGAGACGTTTGCTAGCACTGGCGCTTATTCTTATGTATTTGGGCTTGTCTACAAATTTTTGGGCATAAAGACTTAGGGCACAAATTCAACACTGTCAGTTCACAAAAAGTTTTAGAAGCATAATGTCCAAACGAAAGGTCTCGTACTTTTTCAATCCAGACGTTGGAAACTTTCATTATGGAAAGTATCACCCTATGAAGCCTCACAGGCTCAATGTTATTCATAGTTTGGTTTTAAATTATGGTCTTCATAAACACATGCAGATTTACAGGCCTTATCAAGCTAGTGCATATGATATGTGTAGATTTCATTCTAGTGAATACATAGGTAAGGTGATAATTTTGGATGATAGAACCTTGTTGATTCAGTTTGCACAAGTTTCAACTTCTGAGGGTGGCTGAGCTGGTTGATATTCAGTAACACCCGGTGTTAAAACAAATAATATCTAATAGTTTCAATAGAAAACTATCAGTGTCGTCAAAGCGGAATTTATTTACGATTGCCATACTTAATCATTGAAGTCACCTCTAAATAACAAAAAAGTGGTGTGAATTCAAACTCAGAGGTATTTTATATGAAGGATTGTACTAGGTAGAATCAAAGCAATAAGTAGATAGATTCAGAAAAAATTGCTGAAAGTTTCAAACAGAATTGTTTTATTTTTTGACAAAATTTGGCTACAACATTTCTATCATCAAATCGATGGGTAAAACTTTGCTGTTTTTACCCCCTGGTTTGAGATTTGTTCAATAATTTTAGTTTTTTTTTCTAGATTTTCTACAGACAGTAACTCCACAAAATGTTAAAGATTTTGATAAGCTTCTCGACAATTATAAAATGGGTCTAGATTGCCCCGTGTTCGATGGCCTTTTTAAATTTTGTTCAATGTATACAGGCGCTTCTCTTGAAGGTGCCACGAGATTGAATAATGATGAATGTGACATTGCAATCAACTGGTCAGGTTTGTATTACCGAATATTTATCCCTTTAACAGTTTGCTGACATGTTTTTTATTGAACTTCTAGGAGGTTTGCATCATGCTAAAAAATTTCAGGCTTCAGGTTTTTGCTATGTTAATGACGTAGTCATTGCAATTTTAGAATTACTAAAGTTCCATCCAAGGGTCTTGTACATTGACATTGATGTTCATCACGGCGATGGTGTTCAGGAAGCTTTTTACTTGACAGACCGAGTTATGACAGTTAGTTTTCACCAATATGGCAATGGTTTCTTCCCTGGTGAGTACTGTTTCAACACATTGTCATGAAAAATGCTATTTTATATTATATTGGTAAATCAAATTATCTAAATGAACAATTCGTTCAGGCCAGTCATTAGTAAATGTTTATGTCAATTAACTGACAAAAACACTGAAATCCATAACAACATCACAATTGGCAGAACAGAGTAGAAAGCATATATTTTATGGTGAGCAATGTGACTCTAACAAATACTGAACACAATGTAATATTCTTGGTAATCATTCTAGATGAGTTCCCCAACTGGAAAGCCCACTGTCACCAATTGATTTCAATACTTAATTAATTGAAGTTTCTCTTCATCAACTTATGAACAGTTTTAACAAAGAGTCAGTTACTCAACAAAGTCTCAAGTACAGTCTAGACCAGAGGTTCTCAAACTTATTTTGTCTACCGCCCTCTTCGAGAACTAATTATTTTCTAGCGCCCCCCCCAAATTTTTTTTACCTTACTACATCTTAAGAATCACAATCACAGTCATTATTTTAATAATTAAATTATGTGTTTTATGTGAAAATAAGACTTTCTGATGAGGGTAATGTAACACACCATTTTGTAATATTAGTAAAACTTCTATTCATGTTAGATGGGTAGAATTGCAATGAATAGTAATATTCGTATGGGAAGGTTTGTGATAAATTGAAAAATCAAACAAAAACCATGATTTCTCACGGGGCTGCTCATCATAAGCGAAATAACTAGTTGTAAATAGATCTTCAGAGAACTAGTCATATTAACAGTAGCGATCTTGTATAAATGCATTACCTTAATGTTCTAGTATATATAAGATCACAATGGCAATAAATTGGAAATCTTGCAGCACAGACTAAAGTCCATATAAAATCCATAGTAACAAAACATTTACGAGGTCTGTTGAAAAAATAAGACGATGTTATAATTTTTTTCATGTTGGTAGACTCGCTTCGGAACATATGTTCACAGGTACAGCTGTTTGTGGTGAGAGGCATAAAAGTTGGAAATGTTTTGCGTGTTCGGCGATTTTCTGATGCTATCGAAAAAAAATGGATCAAAGAATTTGCTTCAAACTTTTTGTGAAAAATGAAATTAAGTCATCAAAAACACTTGAAATGTTGACAGTGGCATACGATGATTGAACTCTGAGTGCTTGTGTTTTTTCCTTTAAAAAAAACAGAAGGTCGAGAAGATGTGAATCGATGCTTGCCCTGGACTCCACAGCACATCAAAAACCGATGAAAATGTTAAGAAAATTGTTATGTAGAATCGTCGAATCTCTATTAGAGACGTTGCTGAGGATGTCGGCATATCGGTTGGCTCATAGTATGCAATTTTTTTTCGGAATTTTTGGTATGAAGCATGTGGCGGCGAAGTTCATTTCAAAATTCCTGAATTTTGACCAACGGAACCGTATATTAAAAAAATGAATGTAAAAGAGCTCAAAGTTGGGTTGTATAGCTAGAAATTGTTCAGGACACAGCCTGAAATTAGTATTATATTTCAAACCTTGATTGCAAAATCTTTCTAGATATCCAATTCAAACGTTTATAAATTTCTAAGGATTTCGAGAATATTGTCATTTACCAAGAGATAATTGAAAGAGTTCTAAATAAATTCCTCAAACAATTAGCCTGCAATATAATAATCAATGGAAATTTCTGTCCAGTTTTCGAAAAATATTCCCTGTTATCTCTTAGGAGAAAAATGTCAGATATATTAATGTCGTACAAAATATTCAATAAAAGTGTCGATTGTCCAAAGTTGGCCAAAATTTCATTGAATCCACCTTGCATAGACTTGCGGAACCATGTTCTCTTTGCTACCCCATTTAGAAAAACCAACTCTCCTTTATGCAGAATTGTCATGTCCTTCAATAGTTATTGCAATGGTACTGAAAAACTGAGGTTACCTTCCCTTAGATTTAAAAACCGCATCGCTCAGGAATGGGCTTGCTTCATGATTTTTGGTTTACAGTTCATTTGATAGTAATTTTAAATTGAAAAACAGTCCACTCTAAATACCGTTGTTTTTCCGTAATTAATTATTAAAAATCGGATTTTTAGACCTGTAACGTCACGGACCTAGTCCCGCTTCTTGTTCGATTGACCAACAGGAACAATACAAATGGTCAACATTGTCAAATCGTAAAATTCACAAAGCGTTTCTGATTCATTCGTAATTCAAAGTAAAATATCAGTCACTTTCGACAACTAAATCTAAGAAACAAGTGCAAAAAATGCATTGGAAGGGAGAATTAATTATACATGGGATCCAAATAACACAAAACACAATAAAAACTTCATTTTAAAAATATCTCCAGCAGTAGACATTTTCATGTTGATATCACAGAAATTTTAATAGTGGAAGTGTATATAAACCCGTTAACGTTTAAATAAATGAAAAAATTCTCCACATGAAATAAAATGTTCACAAAATCATGGTTGGAAATAACTTATATATTTAAAATCAGTACACAAAATCGATAGATCACAAAATATTTACCTATACATATGATTTTATACATTTTATCTTTTGGGAACCAAAACTCATAGTATGAAATATGTCATTTATAAATATAATCAAGATTTGACGAAACCTAACTCACTTATAAAATTCCGATGCGCTTTCTGTTTTCTTGTACCTTTCCACACAATTAAGAGCAGCACAAGAATGCAAATATATCTCAAAAACACTTTTAAAACACACATAAACTGAACCCGATGAAAAAACGAATCGTTCTTACACGAGCTGTCAGTTAAGAAAAAATTGAAACTTACTGTTGCAAAAACAGAGTGTACCCGATATTACATACAATTTCAATGTCGAATAAACCAATAAATTGTGATGTGAGTATTCCATTTTTCTAATAAAATGAACGATCTGTAACCATTTATTTATATAAGAATAAAGCTAGCAAACAGATGAATATACAATAACAAGATCGCTCGAATCCACGAATTAAGCATAGAAATGGCCAATAATTGATGCCTTGATAATTGATGAAGTACAGGTTATATCTAAAAATGATTCTGAATAAATTGTAACGAGCTGTATTTTCAAATGGCTCTTGAAGACTCATGAACCCTAATAAAATAAATCAATTATGCATTCATGCCACACATCAAAAATAATTAATTCAACGTTACTGGTATATTAGCCATATTGCCACCCAGTCAGCTATCTCTCTTTGATGTATGAGACAATGTACTCCTCCTATGTTTCGACACAACTTCGTATTTTTGTTAAAATAATGGACACCCACCAAGACCTAACTTTTATAAAAGAAAACATTCTTTAATTAGAAAATTCTAACAAACAAATCGAATTATAACAGTTGTATTCACAGCGAGTTGACAACAATAACAAAAATGGCGTATGTCAAATCGGATCACTATATTTTAGTTCCGTGATTGGATATTATAAACCGATACACTTGGCAACACCGCTGTAGACACGATTGATTTTATTGGTCAACAGACACGCGGCCAATTTGAACTCTTGCTTTTCGAATTGTTCTTTTTTCTGCAAATATAAAGAGATATGTGAATGATTTGAAAGACAAATGAATTATTATTATCTCATATTTTATTTCCAGGCACGGGAGATATGTATGAAAGGGGAGCAGATGGTGGTCGATACTTTTCTGTAAATGTTCCTTTAAAAGAAGGTATTGATGATATTAGCTATTGGCATGTATTCAAACCAGTTATATCAAACGTAATGCAGTTTTATCAACCCAGTGCAATTGTTTTACAGTGCGGTGCTGACTCACTGGCCATGGATAGGTAACTTTCTTAAACCTTTCAATTTGGTGGATAGTCTTCTTTTTAAGCATATTTCTTTTCTAGGTTAGGATTGTTTAATTTGAGCACCAAGGGCCATGGTGAATGTGTCAAATTCGTGAAGAATTTGGGGATGCCAACTTTGGTTGTAGGTGGTGGGGGATATAGATTGAGCAATGTGGCTAGATGTTGGACTTATGAAACATCATTACTTGTAGATGAACAATTATCAAATGTGCTTCCTTTTACAGAATACCATAATTTTTTTGCTCCAGATTATAGTTTGCATCCAAAAATAGTGAAAAAAACACGCAATGCTAATAGCAAACAATATTTGGAAGCAATAACAAAGTGAGTAGAATATAATTATAATTTATTATACAGGGTGTTTATTAAACATTCGGCAAAAAATTAAGAGACTATTTGACAATGAAATTTTTTGTGATTTTAAAATTATCAACATAGCCGAAATAAAAGTATAGCGTACTACACTGAACCTACCAAGTAATAAAAAATCTAACAATTCCGTTAGTACCTATCACCAACATTCCGATTACCTACTACAAACTGCTGCAGACTGCATACATTCAATTTGAATAGTATCTCTCGTAAGTGATCATTTCTATGTGTGAAATAGGTTGAAACTGATTGACTTTGGCTATTTGACGTGCATTTTCAACAACTCATCTTGAAGATGATCACTTGTGATTGAAACACGTGTCGAGCTGTTGAAATTAATGGTTTGTTGTTGGTATAGAACTCCACTAATATTCATGGCTTTAACTGGCTTCTCTTCTAATCTGTAGGTCGTCTCTATTTTCAGAATAGATCAATATAACAACACTCATTTTCAGATACACTATCGACAATTTAAAAATGTTACGGCATTCGCCCAGTGTACAAATACATGCTGTTCCTGGTCCTGCCCTAACCGAAGTCAAGAAAACGAAAGAAGATGACCCTGATGTTAGAATAAGTCAGGATTTGAAAGATAAATTAGTTGATGCAAAAAATGAGTTTTATGACGGTGATCAAGACAATG
>WOGR01006797.1:0-12828 GCA_015342045.1 Leptinotarsa lineolata
TGGGACCGATTAGGCTTGATAAGTATAATATACCCCTAACTCGATCAGTCTATAAGCAAACCAGTATCATTTTCATTAGCATGAGACTAGCCCATTGCTTTGTCAAAAGATTCATAGCAAAGGCTTAGGCGAAGTCTTGTCTGTGACCATCTTAGGTTCAATCTGCTCCTCACCGATAGTGGGCATGGAAATCCTCCTAGTCCTCTTCACATATTTCTGGAGATAGAGAGAGAGAGAGAGAGATACTAGAGATGAACAACATACAGAATTGTCCATATCACCAATTGGAAAATACAGGCTTATACGTTGCATTCCGGGAATGACCTTCGTCAACTACAACCTGCCCTATACAATCATAATCCCGAATGGAGAGTGGATCCTCCGGGAGAAGGAACTGCTAAAAGCAAGTAGTTGTTGGTTCACAGATGGATACAGAACACCTCCAGGTTTTGACTCAGCTGTAATCAATCTCAGACCCAGGGCAGAGATATCAACGTGCCCATGGCAACGTATTTCAGACAGAAATCTGCGCCTTTGATTTGTGTGTGGAAAGATTGACGGACAACAACTCCACACTTGAATCAATAAAAATATTATCAGATAGCCAAGTGACTTTGGAAGCATTTTCCTCTCAACATGCAAACATATTGTCTCTGGTCTGGCTTCCTGGTCATAGTGACCTGAAATAATTTTAGGATTACGCTTGGTGTTCACAAGTATTAATGCTACAGTGGTACTTCAATAATTTTGCTCCTAGATCACTGCTTGCAAATAAGATATTCTCAATTGGAACACTGTTTTTGTTATATTCAGTGTGATCCAGAAACGTGACTTAAAACTTGAATATTAGATTCCTCACATAAGGAAGAATACAAATACACCCATTGCATGTTATTCAGTTATCGATAGTTTTTGTGCCATGAATTTTTTGAAAATTGTTAAGAATTTCTTGTTACCTAGGTAAATTTCAAAACTTTGTTGAACTGTAAGCTTCCAGAATACTACAAAAAGTTGGCACTCGATTAACTATCAATTCTATTGGGACGAAAATTTTCTAATCAATTAAACTCTGCCTTGCTTGAAGGCGAACATACCTTGAAGATATAAAATAACTAGTTGACCCAGTAAACGTTGGTCTGCCGTATACATTATTTCTCTTTTGATTATCAAATTTGAAGCTTAATCGAAAAAAATTCAGGATAAGAAAACCCTAATCATCTACCGTTATGACATATATTTTACGACCTAATCTCATACCTACGAAATATAAAAAAATAAAAAAAAATCATAAAAATACTGAAGTTCTTCTAGACTGGAGACTAACTGGTCGGGAAGGTATGTTAGAATAAACTATTTCGTTTTCTTATAAGTTGCAACTTTGCACGATGTAAGAACAAAAGCAGCAGTCATTGCTATGGTTTTTCGGTTCCCTAAACACCATAGAATTGCCAAAATAAAATGTTTTCAGATACTTAGAACACATTAAGTAAGTGATGATATGAAACCATCGAAATTGAATTGAAGATCATTAGAGAAGGTTCATTCACCCCCAAGCCAATATTATTTACTAGACTCGATCGATAACTTCAGTCTCTGGTTTCCCAAGATTCTGTTGGAGTTTTGTAAACGCTGGATTCACAATTATTGAATTACACGAAAATATTAATGATAACTATTTTTTCAACTGTCTCTGAATGTTCTCTTCCATGAATTTATGTAGAGAAAATAGTGAATGAATGAAATTAATTTGCCTGTTGCAGAATCAGTTTCTAGTATGAATTCTTCAATGCTTTTAGTTTCTGCACACGATGCTGCATTATTTCTCAGAAGAAAACATTTTTTTCAAAGATGCAACTTTACGGTCAACCTCCCGCCTCTAGACCTTTTATCGAGAAATGATTCAGATAAAAAAGCTCATTGTTTCAATATCATCTCCAGTTGTGTAACAGGATAACAGTCGGATTAAAATAAGTGTGTTTCAGCAGGTAGAGCTCCGATTTATTGTATTTCCTGTCCCGGACATTGGCGCCAGCTCTGAAACCTAATGGATTGTTTCGAGATCACAGTTCTTAATCGGATTTGGGAGTTGTCTTTCGTTCACCGATTCGAATATGTTTCGTGTAAGGGCTAATGTAAAGTTTGTTGAACGTTGATGTATGGCTTCAAGTTCGCAGTTTAACCGCGTTTCCTTTTATTTTCGACACGTTGTGAGAGTGATTTCGTTCAACTCTTCGTGACTTCGTCGAATAAATGGATTGCTCTTGGTTGTTCTGACTGAAAGAGAAATAGATTGGTCTGAATTCCAATAGTCACTTTTCAAGTCAGAAGGTATTCGAAATGAAAAAGTATATCACAAAATTTCGGCTGTTAGGATTCCTCTTCAGAATACTATAACGAATAATCAGTTGATTTAGCATAAAGATTGCAGTTCTACAATCTCAAATCCATCAAATCAAATCAAAGCATGCTTTATTATCTAAAGAATAGAATTCTTATTGACAAAGCTACTAAATATAATAACACATGAATCGTAACTGCTTAAAATGAGCAGGTGGTCATGACAATTTAATAAAATTAAAATTATGCAAACCAATATGGATTGTCGGACGTTAAAAGTGAGAGATCTTATAAATGTACACAAACAATCATTAAAATATTTTCACAGTATAAAAGTAAAATAGATATAAAAACAGTTTCCCCTAATTTATTATATATTAATTGATTATAAAAACAGGACAGAGTTATCAGATAAAAAAAATATCAACATAATATATATCTATACATATATATACACATATATACACACATACATACACACACATACATACATATATATACACATACACGCACATATACACACACACATAAATAATTTAAAACAATTAAAAATATATTTCGATCTTCAAAAGACACTTAATAAGTACGCACATATATACTCATACATACACACCTATACCTTCCACTAGTTAGTACGAGAAATGGATACGACATATTTTGTACTGCTGTCGCTGCTATCAAAAATTTTGCTCGAAAAGCTTCCTCAAATCATAAAACGGTCTTGTGATTGAAAATGTATTTACAGCACTTCTGAATTTCGCATTGCTATGAATATTTTTAATTTGCTTCGATAGATGGTTGAACATTTTGGTACCATTATAAACAATTGAATTTTGGCATTGGGTGGTTCTGGGGATAAACAAAGGTATATTTTGGCCATTTGATTTTAATAAATGTAGTTTATGCTTATGAACTAAACTAGTTGATTCTAATACGAAGATTGATGTTAGCGTAAGTATCTTCTGAGATGTAAATAAGGGTTTACATGAAGTTTGATAGTTAACATTGCATATGTATCTCAGTGCTCTCTTTTGTAGTTCAAAGATCATTGAAAACAACGTTTGCGAGCAGGCTCCCCAAAATGCTATCCCATATCTGATGTGAGATTCCAGGAGAGCAAAGTAGGCTTTTCTAGCCATAAGATGACCGATGTTATTTCGAATAACGCTGATAGCATAACACCCAGATGACAATTTCTTTGCCATTCCCATAATATGCTCCTCGAACTTCAAATTATGGTCCAATACAATGCCTAAGAATTATCAGATTTCACGAGTGTCTCATTAATAAGTTGTATTTCATCAATGTCCCATTCAAATGTTAACACTTTAATTTTCTTAGAGTTAAACACCATTTGATTGTCATCGCACCATTTTTTTATTTCAGCTAGATCTGTGGAGATCAATTGGCTGAAAGTATTCATATCTTTAGAGTGCCATTCAATAGTTGCATCATCTGCAAATAAAGTGAACCTACCGCTTATATTCAAGTTAGTGAGATTATTTACATATAGTAAAAATAATATGGGTCCCAAGATAGAGCCTTGTGGAACTCCACTGCTCAATTTTTTCTCTCAGATACTGTACCCGAAACTTTCACATATTGTTCCTGGTCTTTCAAATAAGATGTCATCCATTTATTGGATATGTCTCTGATACCATAGTATTCAAGCTTCTGCAGCAGTATTCCATGATTCACACAATCAAAAGCTTTGGATAAGTCACAGAACACTGCCGCAATCACTTCTTGATTATTAAGATTATTGTACACGTTTTCTAAAAATTTATAGATAGCATCATTTATACTTTTGTTGGTTTGGAAACCGTATTGGTTATTACCATTTAGTATTTTATGTTTATCGACAAATGACATGAGTCGCTTCTTTACTAATTTTTCAATGATTTTTGCAATCGTAGATAGGAGGGATATTGGTCTATAATTTGATGGATCCTCCTTATCCCCTCCTTTGTAAATTGGGATCACCATGGCTGATTTAAGTATAGTTGGAAATGTTCCCGAGACAAAAGATTCATTTATTATATTAGTAAGCGCGTCAATAGCTACCGGGGGCAATTTTTCCAGCATATTTATAGACAAACCATCAGCTCCAGATGCCCTTTTGTTCTTAATGTCCTTCATAGCACTATTTATTTCATCTGGGTCTGTTGGAAATAGAAAGAAGTTTTCGTCAATTCTTGCATTCTCAAGATATTGCATTGAATCAATAGGAATATTAGTGAAAATGTCATTGGTAAGTCTACTCGCTATAGTGCAATAGTAGTCGTTGATACGGTCAGGTTTCAGATTAATTTTATGAACTTGATCTTTGCTCTTTCCACGGATTTCATTTATAATATTCCAGCTCTCCTTTACTTTATTGGGGGCAGTGTTAATCCTAGTGTGATAATGTGAGAGCTTAGCATGTTTTATGACACTATTATAAACACTTCGGTACCTTTTGCAATAATTTTGTAGGTGTTCCTCTTTATGAAACTTTTTAATGTAGTTCAATGAGCGCATATTTTTGGCCGATATTTTAATGCCCTTCGTTATCCATGGTTTTCTTGCTTTTTTTCGGATTCTGGTAATAGGGAATGCACTTTCAACAATATTATTGAGTGTATCCAAATATGTGTTAATATGTGTGTTTCTGTTCCAGATGACCTGATCACAGGCCTTTTGAAATTTACAATAGTTGGTTTTAGAAAATATACGCCCGAGCGTACTATCTTTTTTAGAAATACCTTTACCAGGGAAGATGAGTGCACTGAGGACGGCTTCATGATCTGAGAGATTAGCTGGCAAAACTGAGCAGGTTACCTTAGACTCATCCACATTGGAACAGATGTAGTCTATTATAGTAGATGCACTCTGACAAATATGTGTTGCGGATTGCACGTGCATGGTTAAGTTAAAGGAATCTAACAACTATTCCAGAAGTTGGCAGGAACGATTTGATTTATCTTCAAAATTTATATTCAAATCTCCTGCGAGAACAATATTCGAATTTGTTGGAAGATGTGTCAGCAGCTTTTCAATTTCATTCAGAAGTGATTATGCCAGAACTTTTAGGCAGATACTTCACAAAGAAAGAGGGAACTGTCAGACTTGCCCACTGGTGTATATGTAAGGGAGTTTATGATGGTACACCAATGATTAGGTGCGAAAATGATCTGTGTGAAACTCAGTGGTTCCATTTTAAATGTATTGGTTTGGTAGTTTTACCGAACAACGTTTGGTATTGTAGTAATTGTAAAGAAATGGAAAATAAACAATAAAAAACTCTTCAATAACATTACAATATTTGATTTTTATTTATTTTCATTCCATGTCCACAGTTAAAAGATTCATTAAAAGTTTATTGTATTATAGAGAGGACAAGTGGTTGTTTGATGAGATACTAAACCACCTCTGTACTAAAAAACATTGTGCTCATCTAGAGGGGTAGCCACAAATAGTTGAAGAGGGTTCAATTTGATTTTTTTACCTTTTCTAGGCATTTAGAAATTTATTTTATTATTTATTTCTATTTACACATTTTTTACATTTTATACTTACATAATTTATTCAATTTTATTGAGTGTTGTACATTAGGGTAACTTAAACATATAAAGTACTACTATACTACTTGTCATTTACAAATAGGGTTTTTGTTCTTAATTTTAAATACATAACAAAGAGTTCACAAAATTTACTATCTACATTAGAAGATAAACTAGAGAAAATAAAATTATTCAAATAAAATATGAGACTTGGTATCTTATCTGAAGTAATAGTAACCCTCTCTTACTGTCAGATTAATGCAATTACAAACTATAAAAATCAATTGTTAATTGTAACACTATTGAAACTAATAAATGATTGCAATTGAGCAATTGTAAGTTTGTATGAATGATTACAATTAATTAATTTTTAATTGTAAGGAAGATTAACAATTGATTAGTTGTAATCATTTATGCAAGCCCACAACTACAGTTAATTTATTTAATTGTCAGTTTTGCTCAAACAATTTAATTGTGCCAACACTGCCCTCAGAAGTATGTCTTCGCGTTTTTTCAAAGTGGAATAATTGGTGGAGATAAATTAAGTAATGCACTACAGACTGTCACAGTTTCATCCAAGATATTAGTGCCATCCTCCCCCTTTTTCAACATGCTTATTGGAATAGGTCCTTTGAATATTCTGAATTTATTTTTCACCAGTCCAATTATTCTTTCACTGTGAGTTCTGACATGAGCTATATTGCGTGTTTCTTCAATTTGAATTGGATGTAGTTGACTTCGCCCTTTAGTGAAAGTTGGAATTACTAGTTTCGCCCCCAGAATACCTAAACTTCCAGAAATCAAAAATCCTCTATCAGCTAAAATAATATCATCAGGTTTAATATGACTGCTAAAAATCACTTAACTCTACCATTTGTCTGTCTGAAGTTCGTCCACCCCAAGCCTCACTTCTATAACTAATAGTTCCTTGAGGGGTAATGCCAATTAAAAATTTTACTGTAGTATGATGTTTATAATTTGACCAGCACTGTTGCTGAGTAAGATACTTATTAGGTTTCTCAATGAAAATTTCAAAACAGTCAACAATAATAGTGGTCTTATCCTGAAACGCCTCTGTAAAACATGATGGAATATTTTTACGGTTTACTGAACGGGTAGGCCAAATTATTAATGATTTCAGTCTTTGATACAGAATATGTATAATACTGTAAAAGTATTTTGATGCTGTTGTTGGAGCAATTCCAAAATGGTAAGCTAAATCGTGAAACTGTAGGTTCAGTCGCAACTTTACAAGAGTACGTAACAATCGATTGAAAGGGCTGAGAAACGTTGTTGATGTAATGGGAATAAATGGTTTCACTTCCACAAATATGATTTGGTTGACAATGTCATATTCAAATCCTGTGTAATAGGTCCATTTTACAGTATCACTAATACAATCCATTAGTCCAAGAGGAGAATGTTCAATCTTGCACTTCAAATTTTCAATTTTTTCAGAGGCAAACTGCAACTGTTCGAATTTTATATCAAGTGCTTCCATTGTTAAATCTGTTTGCGAGGCTAAACCATCGCAACCATCGGTGGGGTCCTCATCATTTGGCTCCTTCTCCATAACAGGATTTGCAGAGTCGTGTTTGTGTATCTGGAAAAAGTTTGGGTTTTAAAATTTGCTATCACAACATTTTTACCATCATTAATGTTTTTAATTAATATCTTACCAGTTTTTGTCTTTTATTCGACTCTCTGTTTTCTGTCCATGTCATGTATTCTTTTGCTAAAGGCTTGAGAGATATGGCCCATGTTTTGGGAGGGAACCCAATCGAGGTTATCCTTATCATCTAAAGCACTTGGTTTTCCTGAAAAATAAAACATACTTATCTTACTTGCCTGAATAATACATTGCTCGATGTACTTCATATTTACTATATATCATTTTGCCACCTAATACAGTGAGGCTACTCCATTTAAAAGGACGAGAGTAAAAAATACCTTGTATGAAATGTCTGCTACAAACTCTCTGATTTCTTAGAATGGACTCCGTTAGATCTTGCCTTTTTATGGCAGCTAACCACATTTCTCGTCGCTTTCTTGACAACTCATTTATATGAGGATAGTGCGGAGAATTCGTGATATTGGGGACACTGTAAAACTCACTCGGTCTCGCATTCCACGACTTCCACAACCGACTACAATGCAAGTTATAGGCATTATATTGAAAATACCTTGTAAATACTATTATAATTGTTACTGCTGCAAAAAATCACTACACTCCACAAATTCTGGCACTAATTAAAAGAATAAATTGAATATATATCATAAATGTTTAAACGTAAACAATCCGTGTATGCCCTACAAGCGCCATTTTGGATTTATTTGACACATCGTTGGAATGCCTCATTCACCAAATTCATTGTAGTTGTTCTAATAATATTTCTGCTTTTGGTATTGTATTCGTGTATCATTGCCCCTGTAGTCTATTCATGTTTATTTTTATGTGCGTATAATATAGCTTCAAGTATATATAAACATGAGACTGTGAGAAACTCTAGATCAATGAAAAAAGGTTTTGCATGATCACGGTAGTTCGCTCTAACCATCTCTAATTATTTTGTTCTGAGATATAAAAACTTCATTTGCTGCTGATGCTGAACCCCAAAGTAATATTCTATACTGCAAGTGAGACTGTATTATACCAAAGTACAATAATGAGTAAGCAATCAGGAACATTCAGGATGGAATAAATGGCAATATCAGAGTGACAAATTGCGATAAAGTTATTATATTCAGGGGGAGGTTACCATGGTATGGTCATATCACGTTAACAGGATTCACCCTTTTAAAACAAACCTTAAATTACGTGGTTAGGGCGAGACTTCAATAGAACAGTGTTTGACAGACTCCAAAAGACCCCACCTATATATAGTAAAAATAAGTGAATAAACTACTGATATATTTCAAGGAGCGAGTCCCTTGTATGATAATTCTTAAAATTCACAATTTCTAAATACTTTAGATGGAACAATGACCCACTGAGGGACTCAAAACGCGAAAATGTTGAAAAAAATTATTCTTAAGGTATGGTCATAGCCGGATCAGTTGAAAATGATAACCAAATACCAGTAGTAAACAGCAGTAATGGTACTTGCGGAAAAGGGGTGGTTGGCACCCCCAGTTGATTCTATCTCTGCTTCACAGAACGGCTCCTGTGTTGAGGGCCGAAATGACCTTACTGGGCCACAAAGTCCATGTGTTGAGCTCCGTGAAAATCATACAGTTTCACGAACAGTTAGGAGAGAAATGAAAATAATTCAATATGATTCTCAACTTGATTAAGTTTTGTAAGGTAACCTGTTTATATAAAATAAAAAAAATTACGAATTCTACAGTATTTTTCCCCGCCGATTGATACTTAGAAACATTCCCCGGTTTAAATCTGCTGAAAGTCGTTTCCTTAATATTAAACAAATGTAATGCCTCGGTAAAACAGCCCCAATCGGTAAAAGTTTGACAAAATCACCCCCATGATTGACACCAACTATCACCCTGTACCTAATTTATAGATCACGTGTGATAGGTTTCGATACATTTAAAATAAAATAGTAAAGATTCAGATTTTTCATGTTGAAGGAAAAAAACACGTACACGTATAAACTAGAATAACGTATAGTTTTATATACAAAAATTATCATACCTTCGAGAAGGGCAGAATTTTTCTCTCCTCATGGCTTTGGCAACAAAACAAGTCCACTGAAGTAAATGAAATGGTCAGTACGATTATCCAAGCCTTTAACAAATGAATGACGCTGACGCTAAGAATACCCAAACTGGTGGAAAATAGACTTACGTGATTTGCAAAATGATATCTGCTAAGCTGGACGGGCAGACACCTCTAAAACTATACGGCTCAAATGCCGACAACTTGCCCAAACTTATACAGGCGAAGTGAAATCCTGGAATCCAATTCCAGAAGGTACAGTACAAAATTAACCTCAGCACTTCATCACCTGTTGCATACCAAAATCATGTTTCTTGTCGAAGAGAAGCAATACTTTTTTTGTTTTCACTCTCGAAAGGCCTCCTTCCCGTCCATTGTAGGTTGGCGTGCGCGCTCACCACCGTATTAATTCAATCTGAGGAACTGCCCACGCCATCCAGCAGTGACTAGATTACTCACCTATTTAGCAAAAAGAGTATGCTAGCAATGTAGCCCTTCATTCAGGCAGAAACTAAAGGGTGTTCTACACCAGGTTAATTAACGGTCATGACAATGCGAAAAATATACATAATCTTCTCAAACCAGTCTTCGCATACAATTCCTTCGAACCAACCGCTCTTAGTCTGTTTTAGACAGCATCATCAGGACCATTTTCTCTCCATGTGGGATATAAATGCCTTGAAGACGACATATGGTACCATAAGTTTTCCTGAGGCAGTGACGGCTAACATTATTGATGTACTTGATATCCTTGAGTCAAATATGCAGTTGACATATTTTGTATCTTTCTTACAAACCACTTTTGCTGTGCCTGTATCGTTTGTAAGATTAGTCTCATCATAATTCACAATGTTTGATGGAGGGACATTTTCGATGCTTCATGATAGGTTATCAAAATAGTCATTAATAACGACTGGGCTCAGTTCGGCCCAGCAGCTCTTTATATTTTGACAGACACGTTCAATCAAAGAACGATGCCTTTTCAGAAAAACTGTTAAACCAACCGAAACCAGGTATATTATCCTTGAAAATTTTTATTCTTCTCCCCTTACTTTCCAGGAATTGTTTGACCAAAACTCGGATATCTGCTCTGGTGAGTCGAAACCCCTATTCTGCCGCCTGCCGCATTCTTTGTGAAAGGCTCATTTCTTCCTCATTCAGAGCTGTTTGTCCTCCAGGAGCTGTTGGGTGGATTCCCTCTGCACAGTGTAGCAATTGGTTTAATATACACCTCTGCAGCTGTTTTATATGTCTTTTTTTCACGCCAGTTGGTGCCATTTCCAAAGAAACCGAAGAATAATTTCCATATTGCACACCGCTAAGCCGTTTTTTTGTATTTTCGCACTATGTTCGAATTGACCCCTCTGTAATTGAAACATTTTGTTTAATAATTTCTGAAAAATCCACTTTTTGCAATATTGTGATGAAATTGATAACAGTTCACATATGAATGATCATGTACATCACTTTTAAAGTTGGTACAAGATCATAAATCAAAATTACAATAGCTTGTTTGCGGCGTATCGAGAAATTTATAAATGAGCTATCAGGATTCACATATCCACCTGTTATACTCATCATTAAATAAACGTCTGAACTTCACGAAAGTAGCCACTCGACTGTTTCTTCTCGGCACAGAAAATAACTGGTGGGTGATACTTGAATATTTTGCTCCAGGGGGAGAAAATTGCAAACAACAGCCAAACGTTTGAATTCACCGGACACGTTAGAAGTCACCCCAAATTACTGTATAAAAACATTAATATTCATAAGTTTTCATAATGATCTGAAATTGGTAAACTGATAAAGTTATATGGGAAAAGTTTATCACTAGTAGACTGTTGAAACCAAACGGAACGGGACCAGACGGAATAACTTCTTTATTATTAAAAAAATGTAGATTTACCATGGCAAAACCTTTGTTCCTAATATTCATTGCATCAGTGAATTCAGGACATTTTCCATGTTCAATGAAATGTAGTTTTTTCACCTTAATATTCAAGTCGGGGGATAAAGCAAACATAAAATTATAGACCGATTACAATTCTAAATGCAATCCCAAAACTATTAAGACTTTGATCTGTGATCAAATAAAAACAAATATAGAAGTACCAAGTGGGTGTAATTTATACAGAATTTTCCAAGGCATTCGACACAGTTAATCATACAGTAATGCTCGGAAAACTTGAGGCGATAAGGCTTTACAGAAATGTATTGAACTGGTTTGCAAGCTATCTTCGAGATAAAAATCAATATGTTAAAGTCAAGAGTTTCATATCTGAGGAGATTTACATTACATCAGGAGGGAAGTCATGTAGGCTCCTTATTGTTTAATATCTATCATGATATTGAAGGAATAATCAAACATTCAAAATGTTTGCTGTGAGAATGTTCAAAGGGACCTCACCTCAATTGTCAAATGGTGCTACATGGAGCTGAATGTAAAAAATGCGATGCTATGTCTTTTTATCGATCACTTGAATTTATTAAATTTGATTATAACATTGATGGCGAACTTCTCACAGGGGCAAACAATGTTCGGGACCTAGGTTGATTTCCATCTCTACTATGAGCAGTTTGTCAGTAGGGCTACAAAAATGCTGGGCATTGTGTGCAGGACCACAAGAGAATTCACTAATGTTGATTCCATAAGAACTCTTTATTATTCCTTTTTGGTTGAATCAATACTAAAGTACTGCTCATGTGTGTGGTCGCCAACATATAAAATCCATATGATCAAAATGGAAATAACTCAAAACAAACTTCCTAGATATTTTGCTTATGAGTTGAACATACCTTCAACTGAAAACACACTGAGAGGAAGTTCACACTATAACAGAAATAGTATTTTTTGGGAAAGAAAGATTTTGGCTTTCTACTACTCCATCTTTATACAAAAAATGTGGGAATCTTCCAAAGAAAGGAAGGAAGGGATGTCATATATTGGTTTATTTCTTTACCTTTTGTATATAAAAAGAGTTCCGTTTTTTGTACCCTTTGTCGACCTGCGATGAGCAGAATACTGTAGCAGTCTGGAAATGGCCTAGCTTTCCATGGACTCGATTGCATGCTGATTTCTTCGGACCCTGCTACGATAAATGGTTTTTGATCATTGAAGATGCCTCATCCAAATGGATCGAATGTTTCAAGATGTCCAATATTACAGCTTCAGCCACCATAAAAATTTTCAGAGAGTTATTTTCGAGATTTGGTTTACCTTTAGAGATTTGTACGGATAATGCGAAAACATTTACAAGTGGCGAATTTCAGAAT
>WOGR01006799.1:0-12827 GCA_015342045.1 Leptinotarsa lineolata
TAACTGGATAAATTTCTGGATTGGTTGTGAGATATAGATCTAGCAGACTAGCATATTCTCCATCACGGTCAGGAATCCTGGTAGGCTCATTCATAATCTGGGTAATTCCGCTGCTTATTGCGAAAGCCTCAGCTTCGTGCCCTTATTTGTCATTGAAATTTGAAAATTTCAGCCATTCGATATTGTGGACATTGAAGTCACCAAATACGGAAATTTCGGCACTAGGATGATTGATTTGCAGAAAGTCAATGGTGTCTGCAAGTGGAAAAAATAGTTCCTTATATTATGTATCACTTGGTGGTCGATCAACGCATCATATGAATTTAGTGATTTTCTGTGATATTATTTCGAACCACATAACATTAAAGTTTTGGGGTTTCAGCATTTCCTCTCGTTAACAGGAGAGATAGCCGGGATATAGAAAATTGACGGGATTCGTCGGTTTCTGACTTTGGTTTCTGTGAGTGCAAGAATATGAGGACTATTCGTTTGCAGTTGTTGGTGCACTGAGTTTATATTTGAGTTGTCCTCTGATGTTGCAGACATCGATTTTGAAGTTGCAAGTGGGTCTCTAACAACTGCAGTTGCCATGCTATTTCCCTGTGGACTGCTGTTGGGAGGACCCTGCTGACTATCGGGAATAGTGGTTTTCGAATAAATTCTGCAGGAGAGTGCCCTCGAATCAGCCCCCACCCGGAAATCAGATTGGGAAGCTACTTTACCTCCGGAGTAGTTTGACCCTAGGAGCACCATCATGCAGTTTTTTCATATTTCTACCCATAAAAATGGAAACAGCGGCACAGCAACGAAACGTTAGCCCGAAAGCAACTTCACTCTACCTAAGCCGTTGCGATAGTATCTCACCAGGCGATGCCGGATGGGACCAGAATATACTATCTGTATCATCCATTGGCAAGAATTAACCATTTTCAACCATTCATTATTTTTCACAAAATTCAACCGCGTACCTGGAATTGATATTGTAATATAACTCTTTTCCAAATCTTACTGGTTTAAATTGATTTGAGAGTTCTTCAATCACGTTGACTAAACTGCATCGTAGAACAATTTATCTGAAGTTGATAGTGTGTAAATTATTTAACATGAAGAAAAAAAACTTTTTGTTGAAAGCAATTCTATGATTAATTCTTATTAGAGAATAAATAAGTTTAGCATTTCCAATGATTCAAACGAGAATATTCTGCAATCGATAAAACATTTAAATCACATTTCCTCATTAAGGCGTAAACTCTCAGAGATACTACCAGAAGTATTGAGAATTGAACCTCCTATTCGATGAGCTGTATCACAATAAATTTCAATATAGTAAGTATTTTTTTGCTGGTATCTTTTTCGCAACACTGTTTTTGACAGATCACGCGTGAATAGTTTCTTGTGTCATTGTCAAACTTGTTCAGTTTGGTCTATTATTTAACCATGAATCGACTTACGAATGAATAACGCTTGCAAACTATTGAATTTCATCATCAAAATCCATGAAATATCTTCTTCAGTAACATTTGATTTTTGTTCTCATTTGCAATTTATTCACAAATAAATTGCAAATGTCAAAAAATCTTTCTTTCGAAAAGTGCTTGTCAAAAAATAGTTGCCATTTGAAAAATAATAGTTAAATAAGGGAATGTAATTTTGCCAACTTGTCTTATTCATATTTAACATACTAGTCACTAAAACTCCACGACAGTAATTTTCCGCTATCACCTAAGGTCTTTAGATTAGTTTACGTCCGATCATGGCCACCTAGATGCAATTTCAAATGTGACTGAAAAAATTAAGTAGACGTAAAAACTTTCAAAAATTTCACATTCTGATTCAGAATTGTTTCAGAATTCAAAAACTGTTACAGTATACAGGGTGTTTCATTCAAAAATTCTGAACAGGAGCCATTTCGGTGAAACCGGAAGTCACGATTTACCTAGGAAGAAAACTGTTTGTTAGTTTGTTTAGCTTTCGAGAATGTTTATTTCCTTCTACAGGACAACTGAAATAAGTATTGTAAAATATATGTATAATTCTACAGATATAACTTACTCAACGTGCGATTAGTATAAAAATTAGCAACATTTTGAACGAAAAATAATTTTGACATGGATCGAAACGTTCTTTTCTAGGAATGATCCATATAAATAAAGAATCAAAATCAATGAATAAAAGAACTGATTTGACAAATCTTAGTCAAATTTATACTTATTTATTTAAATTAGAAAATGATTGTGGAAAAAGATATAATAATGCTGATTCATCCAGTATGTAACTGCATAATCATTATAAAACAAATTATATTCAAATAATTAACAAAAAAAACTATCACGTTTCAATCCATGTCAAAATTATTTTCAAAATTATTTTTCGTACAAAGTATTGCTAATATTTATACTAATCTCACATTGAGTAAGTTATATCTGTAATGTTATACATATATTTTACAATACTCATTTCAGTTGTTCTGAAGAAGGAAATCAACATTTCCGAAAGCTAGACAAACTAACAAAGAGTTTCCTTCCCAGACATTGACTGCAACCTCAATAAACCATCTATTACATTATAGATTCACTCAATAAATAACCTATATACTTTAGTATTGGATATTGTGTGTAGCTATTTTTTATTAGTTTTTTATTTTCAAACTGTATTAAGTGAAATGGGTCCTGAACCCGTGAATAAATAAATAATGATTTCACCAATTATTCAATTTCTCATTATGAAACGTATTTAATTATACACCAGTCATTTATGTATTTCATTTATAAAACGAAAAAGTATCAACTCTGGCAACGGTATTCAGGTTATGTGAAAATCAGTGTTAACATTAGAGTTCACTCAGGTTCAGGAGAAATTATTTTTCACTCGATATCAACGTGACCTTTACCTACATATTTTCGGATTGTTCTACTCACAATTTGCATCAAATACTGGTAATGTAACTGTTCCCCAAATGATAATTTATGTGTAAATCTCCCTGTGAATTTTGTTAGTCATTATCTTGTGAATTTGTATATTAATTTTGTTATATTCTGATATGCATGGAATGAAGAAATTTCACTGAATTGAATGTAAATTATTATCGAATCAAACTTTGTAACACTGAATCTTCCGAACAGACACTATCAGGATAAGTTGTTAACAAAACAAAACTTAAAAACTATCTTACCAAATGATGACAGGATTATGAATAAACTATTGGATATTGTTGGAATCCAGTTCAGAACTGAACAATATAACAGGTATAATTCGTAAACTATATAATTAAATGCAAAAATGAAATGCTTCCTAGCAATACAGTTAATCAGTCTTGTAGAATTACTATAATATAACGTGATAGAATTTAATAACTTGAATCTTTTGATTTTCTGCTCTACATTTCTTCATCAGCCGTTATCATATGCGGAGAGACGTTACGACTGTGTAATAGAGTTGATTGATATTACAGTAAGCAATGTCTATGGGTTTCTGGGTTCTACAAAAGAATTTATTATCTGTTTTAATAAAACTCCTTGATTTATTTTAGAGATCAATAAAGAAGTTGTTTTTTTGTCAAAAAGACATTATGACAACTGACTCTTTCAAACATTGTTATAATTTCTCGAAAAAGAAGTATCCAATGGAATATCATCGATATAACAATAATTTATGCAATAAAAATTTTCCTCATTTTCTGATTGGTCTCTTAAAAACACCATCTGCCGTATATTAATTAACTACCCTTGTCTTCCCATTGAGTCCAGCGAACACTTTTCTTGTTCTTTCCAATTTTTAATAGTTTCTTAGGGCATTATCTTCGAAGACTATGATGAGTACATCATTTCCGTTTATGGAATTGCCATCGTCATTTCATTTCGATTCAACGTCGATTTGTATTCTTATCAATCAATAACAATGTTCATGACGATACTTACAAATTTTCATGGTGTAGATCCAATATTTCACGTTCATTACGAAGTGGTTCAACATTTCGAGTCCATATTTTTCATAACGATTTTGAATCGGCAATTTTGTTGAACGAAGTTAATTCAGGATTTCAACTGAACACTTCTTGGAATCGTTCATCCTGAATTTACAGGATTTTTCGACCATTCATTATTGGATGGAGTTTACTGAGTCAGTTTTGTCTTTTCAAAAAGCTTCACCATGGACGAAAATAACTTCTTTGGAAAAACTGTTTTCTCATATAGTTTTATCCATAGTTTATTCGCTTCTACTATTGAGAATTTGTGATTAATAACATCATTCCTCTTGATAGCATGTTTCAAAATCTTGGGGAATTTGAAAATTCTTGCTGTACATCTTGTTAGTTGATTCCATTTCTGAAAACGGAAAATTTTTTGCGAATGTGAATTTTCTTTCAATTATCATGAAGATATGACGGCAGTGATTATCGTTGTTATTTCAATAGGGGAGTTGTAACATTTTTCTGCTCATCATTATTTTTGCTGTAGGTTTTTTTTGCAGCACCTGCAATGATATATTTCGTTGGAATTTATTTCCAGTCGGTGATTTTCATTAAGTTTTGAATTTTTTTCAGCTTCATTTGACAATCTGTCAATCTTACCTTCACCGCGAATCAAAAACAATACAGAGGTCGAATGTGTCAAGGTTTTTCATGTTGAACTTCTCGTTGATTATTTCAGTGATTCTATTTTCCTCTACAGCTACCTGTAATTCCGATCATGAAATACAGTCTAACTCTAGTTGGCAAAATATTTTGAATTAGAATCCGTCTTCTAACAGAAAAGTTAGTATGAGGTCCAATAGGTCAAATACTGACAATAGTACGTTTCATAGATGCCTTTTCAAAGGTCTCAATTTTTATCTTCACATTGAAATTATTCTTCAATTTGTATATCAGTTTTCCTTAAAGGGGTTTTGTCTTTTCCGATATGAAGCGAGTAGACCATATCTACTACTGGTGGTTTGATTTCTCTCGCTGTAAACCCATTGTCCTATAGAGCCTGATTTAGATTTGACTCACAAATCCTTGTAGCATGAGCAACAAAGGTTTTCATCATATATGAACGTCTATCCTTGATGAGTTGTGATTGGAAATATCGATCAGTACGAGTCGGTTCACGAAGAACTATATGACCTAGTCTTTCGTCAGATCTGTGTTGACCAGTGTCATCATCGTAACGAAACCAGCAGTTAGGTTTCGTTGGAGCGATGCTGAACGTTTTCCTATCGAAAATCTATGTAGAAATTTGTCCAGGGATGGAAGGAATTTCTATGGCGATTTCATCATTTTTTATAGAAACAAGTATTCCATTGGAAATATGTAGTGCGAAGAACATAGTCAGGAAGAGCTGTGATGTCCCTTAAGAAAAATTGTTTGATTGGCTTCAAAATCTCTTCGAATGGCATCCTGATGAATAGGGAAACGACATCGAAATTAACCAGACTAACGTTCGGCTGTAGGTCCAAAGTACTTATTTTCCTAATTAAGTGAGATGCATCCTCGATGTAGAATTATCTTCCTCCTACGTATGGCTGCAATATGTTCGTTTGGTATTCCACAAGTAGGCGAACCGATATCCTTGACAATCGATTTTCAACTTTGTGAAAATTTTTGTTCTGCATTTGATCTGATCTGGCAGACTATTTCTAGGGGATTTGTTTCTTGTTGATGATTGTCAATACCCTCAGACATTTTTGAAGTTTGATCACCATAAGGATCATATTCCTTTGAACTGATGGAGCTTCAATAGTCATCTGGTTCACCACCATATATGTTGAATATATGATGAATATCGTATCACATTCAATATTCGAAATATTTTCCAAAACGTATCTAATCTACACATTCATATTCAGTAACCCGAGTATTCATGTCAGATGTTTGACGTTTTTTTGATCATTGTATTCTTCTGTCATAATTGATGCTTTTGACGTACACTTCATAACTTTCCAATTGGAGATTTGGACGTTTCTGAAAGAGTATGCTATTTTCTGTTTTCGTTTTCGATGATTACATTCTCATATGTCTGTCTCTCCACCTCTATTAATTTCGGTTAATTGACATATTTTCTTTTCCCTACTTTCAATATTTTATTTTCAATTTATTTTCATTTTCCATCATAAGGGTTAATCTTCCTTTGAATGACGGCCCTGTCCCCAAAAAGTGTATATTTCCATCTGTCAATTGACTTTTTCTCCTAACGGGAGGTATCATGCAGTCTCAGATTCAGCCATCAACTTTGTTGGTATCTGTCCATGCCATGATATAATTGTTTTCGAAATCAGTCAGGCAGTCAAAATTAGGGTAGAACTGAACACGGTTGTCAGGTTTTGGGTCCACTATTGCCTACCCATTACCAAACATCGCACAGACCTGACGTTTATAACATAGCAGTTGTCAATTGGGATATTTATGTGACTTCTGAGCTTGACTCAGACCACAACCCAGTGACATTGATTCTAGGGGAAGGCCCCCTGATAGAAAATGATAGCGAAAAAATCAGAATCAAATGGGACGCTGCCAGCCGCAGTTGGAAGCAATCCCAGTCATCGAACAACCTCCTGAAAACACCAAAGACTCAGATGCTACAGTGACTCAGTACGAGGAAAACATTAGAAACGCACTCGCAGTAGTTTCCACGACCTACGTGGAACCAAGAAAATCCTATAATGAATTTTCTCGACGGATAAAATCTCTCTGTAGAGAAAAAAAACATCTCAGACGAAGATATCACTTGACTCTATTTCCAGGAGATAGAACCAGTGCGAAAGCGGAAGCCAGCGAAGTAAAACGCACCATTTCTGACTTCAGAAATGAACGCTGGCAAGAACACCTTCTGGGACTTGAGCCCGGAGATAACTCTCTTTGGCGATTAGTCAATACCATTACACGGTCAACGAGGTATCTGTTTTACAACTGAAGAGGAGGCCCTAGCCTTCGCGAATACCATTGAAAGCCAGTTTAGGCTGAAAAACGATGATATCGATAGAAATATTAGGCTTGAGGAAAAAGTCGAAGATACACTTCCACTCGATGACGACGACGACGACGCAATCAGACCCTTATCAGAAGAAGCACTGAGTGGACTGATTCGAGTTACCAAGTCCAAAAAAGCCCCAGGAGCTGACGCAATAACAAATAGGTTGTTGAAACAGCTGCCAGACAACCAAATAATGTCACTCGAAACCAATATCAACAGTTCTCTGAGTCTCAGACTCTTCCCTAAGAGCTGGAAGCATGCTGGGATTATCATGATTCCTATAAGAGGTCGGGATCTGAGATTTCCTGAAAACTACAGATCAATAAGTCTGTTAGGCTCCATGGCCAAGGTCGCGAAGAGAGTAGTCCAGACGAACAGTTTGGCTTCAGGAGGGCCCACTCTTGTGAACTATAAGCCCTAACACTGGTTGAAAATTCAATCCAAGAGATGACATATTCAAATATTATTACTAGACATTTCGAAGGTCTTCGACCGCGTCTGGCACGAAGGTCTTCTACATAAGATGATCAATCCCAACCTACGACTGGGCTCAGTCAAGTGGATAGGATCCTACCTGAAGGACAGAACTTTTACCGTCAAGTTGAGCAACATCCGATCACCGGTAAGACTAATTAAGGCCGGAGTACCGCAAGGCACAGTCCTTTCACTGACACTTCACAACCTCTATGCCACTGATCTCTCGAGAACGAACCATGTTAAGGTCTCTCTCTATGCTGAAGACACCGCTCTAAGGTCCTCTTCCATGGCGAGAGAATTCGGCGTAGCACATATGCAGCCTACAGTCGCAGCCCTAGAGACATGGTTCTTGGACTGTAAAATTCTAGTGAACCCTGTAAAAACGCAAGTGATCGCGCTTGGTAGGCAAAACGCCCACCCCAATCTCAGAATTGTCATGGCAGGACAAGAAATCGCCCGGAGCTCCTAGGTAAAATACCTAGGTTTGATTATAGACCGCAAACTTACCTGGGCCAAGGACATCGAAAACGTGAAGACTAAAGTGAGTGCGAGAATTGCACAATTGAATCCTCTCCTCAACCGCAAAAGCAAGAGCTCAGTCTTGAAAACAATAATTATGTACGCCTCGGGAGTATGGGGATATGTAATTGAAACTCACGTCGGAATTCTGGAACGGGTCCAGAATAAAATCCTTAGGATGGCAACAAACGCTCCATGGTACATACCGAACGTAAATATCAGGCCGGATCTGAATCTTCCGATTACTCGAGAGAGTATACAGTCCCGAAATAGAGTAGTTTTCTAAACGTCGGAAACTCACGTAAACCCCCTAGCCAGGGCCGCAGTAGATTATGCTATCGACGACCCTTTTTGCTTTAAAAGGCCTCGCATTTCCGCGAGGTGAGATCACTGGCTAGTGACTTTGAAAAGCTACTAGTTGAAAGGAGTTCAACAAAAGAATACGGCGGCGAGAATCAATCTCAACCGTGCAACGCACCTCTCAGAGTTTTAATTGGCCTATATCACAGGAGGAGAGCATGAAAGAGTCAAGAATTTGGAATCCAACTCGTTATATAAGACGATGGAATAAACAGTGAGTCGAACTGATAGATACCAACATTTTTGTAGCGCCTTTTCTCGGATCTTGATTATGGTCGTCAGTATTTATGTTTGCACAGGATTCCTAATTGATGCTAGATGGACCAGTGCTGATGATTCCATAAAAATTATTCGAGGTGGTCGGGTTTTGGTATCAAGAATATGTTATTTCAACTAACTTCTTTCAAGAATAACATCATTGCCACAACTGCAATGTGTATGAATTGTATTGAGTATAAGGACAAAAAACTTTCATTTTTATAGTACGTGGGCCTACTTGAAGACTGGCATTAAATCAAATTATCTAAATGAACAATTCGTTCAGGCGTAGTTTTATGAACTGACACCTATCAGAAAACAACTAATCCTCTGACTAATACCACAATTATATCCGACAGTTGGTTAGTACATCGACAGGCAGATGAAAGCGATGTTGTTAGACTTTCGCTTCTACTCAGATCGAGAAATGATACTCTGAGAGAAATTCGATTTTTAATTATCGGAAATCATCGACTTCAGGCTGATAATACAGACTCCCTTGCACTGTAGAGTGGCCATACAGCCCGAAACCGGCCTGCAAGTGTATTTCAATGACTAAAAATCGATTCCGGAAGTTGTATCGCCAACTGCATATGAAGGAATTACTTCTGTGAAGAATCCTGCACTGACAGGTGTCGGATATAATCCAACGCCCTTCGTGGTATTAGCCAGGATGGTAGTTGTTTTTTGATAGGTGTCAGTTCATAAACCTGTGTAAGTGAGTTGAGACTGGCCTGAACGAATTGCTTATTTAGGTAATTTGATTTGAAGCCAGTTTTCAAGTATGCCCACGTACTATAAGGATGGATTTTTTTTGTCCTTATACGAAATTTTGGGCCAAGTGGATATGCAGTTGGTTAGTACATCGACAGGCAGATAGGGCGATGTTGTTGGATGCTCGCTCCTGCTTAGTTCGAGAAATGATACTCTGAAAGAAATTTAGTTTTTTAATTATCTGAAATCATCGATTATAGTACGATGATATACACTGCCTTGCACTGACAAGTGGCCAAACAACTCGAAACCGGTCTGCAAGTGTCTTCCAATAGATAAAAATCGATTCCGGAAGTTGTATCGCCAACAGCATATGCAGGAATTACTTCTGTGAACAATCCTGCACTGATACTTGTTGGATATAATCCAATGCTCTTCGTGGTATCAGCCAGGAAAGTAGTTTTCTTCTTATAGGTGTCACTCCATGAACCTACTGTGTAGGTGAGTTGTGACTGGCCTGAATGAATTGTTCATTTAAAAAATCTGATTCAAAGCCAGTCATCAAGTATGCCCAGTACTATAAGAATGAAAGTTTTCTGCCACACCTGAGAGATCTTCTATATGTTTAAACAAGTGTTGTGGTTTCGTGAACTTTCCATTAGAAATCATCACAATGAAGTTTTACTTGAATAAATTATGTATTTTCATCGAATATCAGCCAATGCCATCACATATGCTTCACATAAAATTTTTGGAAAACAAAATGATGGAAAAACCAAATCAAACTCCTTCATCTCAATAATCATTCATGAATTTCAACTCAACGATTTGTTTCCAATTTTGGACCTGAGTTGATTTGTTTGTTAATTACAAGCATGTGATGAAAATTTAAATATTAGATAATCCATATGAAAATATCATCTTTTTTCAGAGAAAATAATGCATTTCATACTTCTCTTCTTTCTCTTCCTACCTCTATCATTTGCTTTCTTACATGTTCCTTAGAGTTGACTATATATTTAAAGTAGGGAAAGGAATAGGGATAGGGACACTAATATTTACATATTACATGCCTAAATAATATTAACCATATTGGTTTTCTTCAGGTTTTATGCTACAACCCAGTCAAAATTACCGAAAGAATGTAGACTTTTCATGTATGAGAAAAAATCAATATATTTTGTATCAATCAAATATTTCACAGATAAAAATTATGAAATAATAGATTGTGTTGAGAACATGAGCCAAACACCGCGCATTTATGATTCACCAGCAGACGGCGCTGTGTCGACCCACAGGGTCTCATTAGTGGTGATATGCTGAACCACAAATGCGTTACTGGACTCAACTGCTCTCAAAAGTCGAGCCTGAGTAAGTGAAGTCGACAACTTCCCTCACGAAGACGCCATCTATGGAATCGACAGAGAACTCAGTCCTTGAATATCAAACATAAATGAGGCTCCCTACGACGGTTAATTGCAAAGCCAAGCTTCGATATCGACCGCCAACGAGATTCTGTCTTTCACTGCAACGTTCAAATTTGAAAACCAAATCATTCTTGATCCAACACTCCTTCCTGACGAGAGATGTCGTCGACTTCACTTACTGAAGCACCACTGATGAGACCTGGTGGGTCAAAAGAGCGCTGTCTGGTGTTGAATCGTGAATGCGTTGTATTTGGCTCTGGTTTTCAACCTCATGCCTTGCAGTGAAAGCTGCAGTGGAAGATAGAGGACGAATTTTTTCGGAGGTCTATGTCGAAACTTGTCTTTCCAACTGACCGCTTCGGGGAGTTTCGTTCATCTTTAATATTCGAAGATTGAGTTATTTGTTAATTCTATGGTAGTCGACTTTATTCGACTGATTGTTTATTATTATACAGTGCATTTCTTTAATGTCTTCCCCTTTTATTTTTTTTAACTGGTTAACTCAAAAAATTCAAATTAGGGATAATGAAATTAATACATGAATACTTCATTTTGGAGTGAAATTGAGAGATTTAACTTCCAATATGGCAGCTGGGCGCCATCTGGGAAAAAAAAGGATGGTAGTCTTGTGACACATCTGTTTGAAGCTCTTGATAAATGGTCTACAACCCTGAAATAAGATGACATTATCTTCAACTACTACAAAATGGCGGAACTTTCAATAGTTGCCTGAATACATTGACATTTAACTACATAATATGAAGTAATAAGCTTGAGGTCAGTTTGGAAGATGCTCGAAATGGTTGTCTTGAACTTTTTGACATATAAACAGCCTATCTGATATTTCACGCCTAACATTTTCGAACACAGTAACGTCATAATTTCTACAAATATTTATTATTCTCTGCCGTATATCCAATATTGAAGCAGGTTCAGTTTCGTACACATTTTGCTTCAAATAGCCCCATAAAAAAGTCCAAACGTGTCAAACCTGGCACGCGCGCTGGCCATTCTGTAGGACCTCGACGGCCAATCCAACCACCGGAAAAAGTAGTATCCAAATAGTTTCTTACTTATCTAGAATGATGTGTTGGTGCTCCTTCTTGTTGGAATACAATATCCATATCGAATTCATTAGGATTCGCTTCTATGATTTAAGTGATGAGAGGGTCAACAGTAGTTTCCAGGATATCCAAATACAGTTCCCCTGTTGAATTTGGATCAATAAATAGAGGTCCTACGATATGATTTTCCAATATTCCTACCCAAACTTTAATTTTTTCTGGATATTGGGTATGTGTTTCCTGGAAAACGTGAGGGTTGGTGTCACTCCAATAACGGCAATTTTGTCTGAGAACATTGCCGTTGAAAAAAATGTACATTCGTCACAAAAACAAATACTGTGGGGATAAGTAGGATGCCTTACAATGGTTTCCATCATGATTTTGCAGAATTCTGTTCTTCGATCAGCGTCATCTTCATTTGATTGGTGTACCATTTTAATTTTGTGTGAATGATACTTATTTCTCTTCAAAAGTCTCCAAACAGTAGGAGGAGATACCTCACAAACGTTCGTGACGGAATAAGTAGACTGTTCAGGATTTACTACCATCTCACCAATTATCTGTACTTGCTGTTTTTCCGGAATGAACGGATGACCTGGGGGCTCTTTGTTATGTACACTACTGGTAGTTGTGGATTTGGATACAAGTTCCCTCAAATATTTTCTACAGATAGGACGATTCGGAAAACGTTCATTGAAAATCCTTTTGGTCTTGTGAAAGCTACGCGTTGCACCGTGAATAAAAATCGCTTCAAGTTGTTTCTTTCAATGGACAAGAATTGACCATTATATAGATTGTTGACGTGGTACCTTTCTACTAGTAAAATCGAAAACTAAATGAGAATATTCTGAGTGAACAATGATGTTCATTGTCATACTGACATTTTTTGTCGTTTTTACAAACAAAAAAATAACTTAACAAATCTTATCGGGTTGTTGAAATTGCCATATGGCAAATAAAAAAATATTTATAGAAATATCGATATTAATGTGTTTGTCTTCAGGAAATTATTGAATGTTTCGCCATTTTGTACTAGGTGAAGATATTGACTTCATATT
>WOGR01006800.1:0-12826 GCA_015342045.1 Leptinotarsa lineolata
TGTATCAATTTTAAAATCCTAAATCGACTCATTCATTGACTGTTAGGTGGAACGACGTTCGCCGGGTCTGCTAGTTTTAAATATAAATAATTATTTATTGGCATTTTGAAACAGGTTCAACAATGGTGAGTGGTTAACCTCTTGTGAGTCGTTCAATAGTGATGTGAGATGTTTGCCCTCATTGATTTCTAGAGACTTCAGCAGCTTCAATTTATGTCTTCTATGTTCTGTATGACATATGTATGTCGCAGATAGTGTTGAAATAGTGACCGTTCCCAAAAAAACCTTACAATCGCAAAAATTAACAACAAACATGATTCCACAATTTACCACAAACCAACCCATACAGACACAACTGTAAATAACCATTCTAATCACCCATAGCAACATAAATTATAGTATAACAATTTTCAATTGAAGGTCATTCATTAGCAACGTCGCACTTGATGTGACCAACGGATAATCTTATTACCAACTCTGCAGAGGCGTACCAGAATAATATTTTCATTTATTTGAACAGATAGGTAATTACGTAAAAATTGTTATAGTGGGTGGCGCTGCCTGGTGTCAATGGTAAAACTAATTACATTTTCTTATTCTGCCTAATACAGTACTTCAAAAAAACAGAAAAATTAACAAAATAATTATTGTGTTCCTTTTATATAGAGAGAGGACTACAAAGCAAAGAAATAATTACCTATGTTATGCTTATGAAGTTTTAGAATCCATTGACTCGTCCGAAGAGAAATCTCCAGTCACACTCAAATCTATTATTATTTGGTCGAGAATAGTGTCTACCATCCCGTGCAATCTCCATATCTTCTCTTCTTCCTCGATCACATGGGCTACAGCATTAGCCCAATCTCCTTTTCGTATCCGTTCCATTGCGAGTTCTAATAAACGTTGGACATGAGAAATTTTAAGTGACTTCTTCACGAGCTACGTAACCCTCAATTCGAGCCCAGATCAATTCTATCGGGTTTAACTCATAATGGTGAGGAGGAAGTCTCAAATTGGTGATGCCTTCAGCACGAGCTAGTATCCACCATATTCTGGCGATATCTGTCACGATGCTGTATAATGACACTCATAAGCTCAGCCTTAACCATGTCCTCAGAATTTGTCGACACGGATATTCCTGTTAAAAATGAACACTGGGCTACAGGTTCAACTGTACGAAGTGTATTTTTAAAATTTTCGTACACTCTACAGACAATCTGTTTTTCTTCTACCGACATAAACTCAATAACCGGTCCTGATATTCTCGATTTGTTTGAACTACTTGACAATGCTTCTATGAATCCAACTTTTTCTCCATTTGACCGACCTTCTAACTCTCATAGTTCAAGAGTTACCAATTCAATCCCATTAAAAAAGTGGCCACTCTGTATACACTAACACTATACATGATATTTTCGTTTCATCTCATTTTATCAACTCACACCATCTTATTGTGTTACCTCATATCCTAGTCTATCTTTATCTAAAATGATTTATACATACATAATAGTTACTCTCAACTCACAATATACCTATTCAACTCGCAATTGTAACTTTCAACTCTGAACTTTCTTTATTCTTTCATAACCCCATTGTCATTTTAATGTGTTACCTAAATTCTAGTTTAATTTTATCTGATATTATTCATACATATATTCTCTAATCTCGAAACAAGTGAAAGATCACTTATCGATTACTAATTTTTTCATTGTAATTCCATCGCTATTCAGTATTTATATTTATTTTGAATATTTTGAATAAAGTTCTTCATATATAAGACATATAAAGAACAACAAGTCACATATAGACAAGGATAACGGATCTGGTGTCTACAAACTGACATGATGATCGTTACCAAAAGTTTATGAAGGAATTTGCGATTATAAAAGAAACTTTTAACTAAATCAGTTCTACCTATGCGTGCCACCTTTTGGAGAACAATCACAATTTCAACACTATCTACGACATACTCCTTACAGAAAGTAAAGGTCGTGAATTGAACCTGCTGGAGTCTCTAGAAATCAATGAGGGCAAACATTCAAAATTTTTATTGATAAACCAACAAAATGTTAACACCTTGCTATTGTCAAACCTTTTTTCATAATGCCAATACTTATATGTGATGGAATCGGACGACACTTCATGAAAATCCATAACGTTTTCAAAAAACACTTCATTTTGAGATTCTTACTGAACAGTTTTGCAAAGAAGCAACACGTGTTTCGCTTAACATTAGCTTCTCCAGGCGTGTCTTCAGTAACCAGTAGTGAAGACATGCCTTACGAAGCTATTGTAAAACGGTTCAGTGGAAAGCTTACTAAACAGTTTTACATTTTCGCAACGTGTGTTTATTTGAAAGCAAATCTTCAGCAAATTTCCAACAGCTGAATTCGTACTCTCATACTCAATTTTATAGTTAGCATATCTGGTTGTATTCAAAAGTGTGCGCCATTTGTAACTACCGGATACGACTTCTTGAATGCACTTCCTCAGAATTTTCGTTGATGCTCGTACACTTCGTTGATGTGTCTCTTTTTCAAAATGTGACGTAAACACTAGCAAGACTACTTTTCGGATTTCTCAATATTCGATTCTATATATAAGTGTTATGTGCATTTTGAGCATTTCCATCAGTCTGATAATTCATTCATTTTACCTCGATTATTACGAAAGATACGGGGGTGTTTCCATGAGAAGTGAGACACACTGTATATATTGTTATGAAATAGACTCAGTAAAAATAATAATAGGAAAATATTTTCAACATCTCAGGAAAATTCTTGAAGAGAAACAAGGTTGGATCACCCTGTTCATGTGAAGTAGTACAGTTCTCCAGGCGGAAATCGTTTGACAAAGCGCGGGAAGGGTCAGAGATTCAAAAATTGAATATAGAATTGATTGTTTTGAAATGAATAAAACAGACAGGATATGTGCAATACTATCAATCGGCAGGGATATTGTATCTGTTTTATAAAATTTGAAGAAACATGATAAAATTGTTTAAATCAGTTAGAAATGATGAAATGCGTTGTAAACGGCTTCCTTAGTTACGATCATGAAATGATGCTTAGGCAAAATTCAAGTATTTAGATATAAGTGAAGTGTTCATGTGATGTGTTTATGTGTGCTAACTCTGAATTGTTCGAATATTATCATGAGAAGTATTCAAAGTATGCAAGAACTCACGATCGAAAGGTCGTGGGTTCGATCTCAACCTCGACCAGATATTTTTCTCGAGAGAATTCATCTGGTTGAAGCTGCAACCATGTTAGGGGTCACACGTTAAAAGGTGAGACCTTGTTAGTCTATAGCTCGCAAAAGTTTCTCAACTTCTGAGAGTTGTCGTTCATATGGGGGAGACAGCTGATTAACAGAAAAACCTGTTTCAAACGGACAGGCAGAGACTTGGATTAATCTTCCTTCAAACTGTTCAAACTTTGGATGAAGAGGAGTTGAAAACAGATGTTCAATAAAACCCTGGATTCAGGTTGGGAGTGAAGGTTTCATAAAATTTTGTGTGATTACTTTTTCATTCATTATTCTGTGTGATTTTCATCGTAAATTGTTCAACAAAACATTTTCATTTCAGAAGCTGATGAATAAAACCAAAAAGTTTCCGAGTTTTTACAAAAATATCTTCGTCATACCATCAGATAACTGAAATTATCATTATCATTGTTCCAATGTTTCATCTTTCGTTATAAATGGATGCATAAATTCGAGTTGTTCATGGCAGAACAACTTCCAGCACTGCTCAGAATGCTCAATTGGATGTTGTTTTCAATCAATTGTGAGCTTAAACGGCACCTTCTCTGAACAGAGCTTTCGCACACCCAAACATTCATGCACGATATGTTCAACACATTCCTTTGATATCTTTAGGGCTTCAGCTGTAGCGGTTAACTTCACTTTGCGGTCATCCGAAATTATTTTGTAGACTTTTTTGATGTTATCATCGGTAACAGCCTTTTTGGAACGTCCACTTAGCATACCATCTCTCAATAGTTGATTTTCCTGGTGCACAAGTATTGCTTCATCAACACACGAAATTCGTTCTCATCCAAATAACAAGCGTGGCTTCACTGCAAATTTTTTATCTTACAAACTGTTAGTTCGACAGTTGTGAAATCAAATATGTCTTTATAAGGTAAGGATCAACCAATAAATCATATGGATTCAATACTACTAGCGCCATATGTGTGTCAGCCTATAAACTTTTCAGCCTTCCTCATTGAAGTGGTTGTTTTGGAAGTATGTTTTTCGTGTCTATATGAAAGTAGTTATGTTTGAAAATGACTCCTTTGCATGAACTTCACAGTTTTGTATAGGAGTTATTTTAATAAAAATTGCTTCCTGTCATTCTTTAAAAAATTCTCACATTTTTTTGTGCAAATTTGAAGAAGTACAGCCATAACCGTTCTTCTTCAACAAACAAAAAATTATTCAATTCACTACTAGACGGAGGTTCCTGAATCTCTTGGAGTAAGAAATGCTGAACACAATGAACCAATTCAATTCTCCTTCATCAACCCTCCATGTTATAAATTGTCCAAATTTTCAAACGAAATCACAATAAAACTCACTTCTACCTTTGAGTATAATTAGAAGAATTCATTCGAAGAATTTGAAGAAAACCAACGGGAGAATATTGAGTACACACCATTTCAAGTTAGATCACGAGTTCGACTCCAATTCAACCAAAATCATAGACAGGAAAACTTTGTCATCAAAGGAATTGTTTTTGAAAATGGTTAACATAGCCACCAATGAAACAAGTGTAAACCCAAAAATAGATTACAGTAATTCAAAGAATATATATGATCTGTTGCTGACACATAAACCTTTAGGTAACGTAAGAGGACTCTTAGTTCATTCAGAAAAACTAGTTGAGATTATGTACAACCGCTCATCTGTATTCACAAAAAAAAAACAATAATTTGAACCAGAATAAATTGTACATCCAAGATACAGTTGGTTTTTCAACGAATTCTAGATGTGTTGTAATTGTGACAGTTTCATAAGTTTCTGTTTGTTTTATCGATCTGTAGGTACTCCACATATTCTACAAAATATACAAATTTTCAAGTTTTTGTTTCATTCAGTTGACATCATTACTCTCTGCAATGTGAGTTTGCTCGTCAGAATTGTATTGGCAGTGCAGTTTTTCTGAAATACTGAAGTAAGTTGACCTGTTGATAATTTTATATTTGAAATATTATATTTATTATTGCCCTGAAGAGGGGTTTATGGTAATTTGATCCTAGTTGCTCGTGAAAATATTAGCTAAAAAGGTACATCGATAGCCCATTGAATTTTTCTGTCAGAACAGGTTCCCAGTATCTTTGAAAATGAGGAAAATTACATAAAAATAGAGATGATAGTAATTCACGTAACAAGTGAGGAAAATAATGCTTTTTTGGACGAGTATAGAAAATTCAGGCGTGTTCTGGGAAAATATGAGCCCAAAATATTGTTGTCGGCAACCGTGTGAAATAACAAATCATTTTTTCATTATATTGCAGTGTCAGTAGCGAAGGTGTCTTCGCCTATTCATCTTTGAGATTGGCCGATAACGGTATTTTCAGATAGTGTTCTGTTGTACGGAGCACTTTTTTCGAGTTCTTTTTTGAAATTTTCTATGCATTTTTGGTGTGTACTACTATTCTTGAAAAGGCATCAGCTTTCGTATTACTTTTTCCTTTTTGTGAACGACTTCGTAGTCGAATTCTTTTGATTTCAATCTTTATCTTATCAGTTTGGAATTAGGGTCTTTCAGAGAGAAAATTTATTGCAGAGGTCGGCGACTGGATGAGATTATGAATTTTTGGCCAAAAATGTACGGTCTAAAGTACACAGTCACCCACACCATTGCAAGCATTTCGTTTTCTATCGTTGTGTCATTTTTTTCGCTTTTGTTCAACGCACGAGAGGCATATGCAATTGGTTTGTCCTTTTCGATGGGTCCTTGCTATTGGATAGCGCCCGTCGTGAGATAGAATGGTTTTATAAAATATGTGACTTCCGGTGTATGCTCGATTTCCTTGTTTTCCTTAAGACAGGAGATGAGTGATTTGATTATTTTTGCGAAATCATTGATGAGTTTTCTGTGGTATCCCAGAAGTCCTAGGAATCCCTCGATTTCTTTGGGTGTTCGGGGTATAGAATTCTTTAAGATGGCCTGGATTCTCTGTGGATTAGATCGAACTCTTTCTGAAGTGATGATGTGTCCCGAAATGCTACTTCCCTTTGCAAAACTTTGATTTGTCCAGTTGAACCGTTGGATTTGTTTCATTGAACTTTCCGAAAACTTTGGAGAGGTTGATCCTTCCGAAGAAATTGTGTACTCAACGGAGTTGAGTAAACAGTTATGTTGTCTTTATATGTAAGACATATTTTTACTTGTAGACCCTTCAAAAGGTTATCTATAACTTGCTGAAACGTGGCTAGAGCTGACTTTAAACCAAACAGTATCCTTGTGTACTCGTAGTGCCCGTGCTCCACTGTGAAGCCTGTTTTTGAAATATTTTCTTCCGCCATCTCAATCTGGTGGAAGCCACTTGCTGGGTCCAAAGTGGTGAAGTATTGGCACCTAGATTGTCTGATATGTCGTTGGTGTTGGGGATTGGATATTTATCATCATTAGTTTTTTCGTTCACCTTTCTATAGTCTACTTCGATCCTCCATTCGCTTGCACAGAAGCATCTGCTTTATCTGGGACGACTCATATAGGTGAAGACTAGGGTGATTGGTATGGCCTGATAATTCCCTGATCCAACATTGAATTTACCTGCTTTTCCACTTCTGGCTTGTGTACCTGTGGGTATCTGTATGATTTGATAAAAATATTCAAGAGGTTCAGTTTGTTTGAAACGCCTGGTATATTTAAATGCCCTTTGTTGAAGTCAGAACAAGAAGATAAAGTTTTTGTTCTACATTGATTGTTTTCATCTGATAATTTTCAAATAGTTTTGGCAATTTCAATTGATTGAATTGCTTATAATATATCCTTTAGCGACATCGGTAGACCTCCAGCAAACTTGTACCTTCAAATTGAGTTGTTTCCACTATTATCAGCAAATAACGTTGCTATAGCCTGTGTGATTTCAAGGATTGGCTGAATCGAAAATTTTTCCTTTCATAAGCCAAATGAGCCAAAATTACATCCTTCATAATTGTTCTGCATTTCTTCATATCCTACAGCCATTTCGAGAATATACCATAAACATTGTGGTAACAGCTGCTGCATTGGGAATTTCGTAATGCACATTTTCAAACTCACTATCACTGCTGCTCTCCATAGTTCATTGTGTTGATTGCGAAAGTTTGCATACAAAAATTAAAATTTCAACTAATTTCAAGTCGAATAGCTGTTACTCGTTATTTATCTGCTATGGTAATCATCAACTGCATTCATCAAAACTATACCTACCAAGATTTTCATATCAACAATGACAACAACGATTTGATTTTTCACGGACTAGTCCAGAAATACATACTTACCAGAAAATTGCTACTTTCCCGAAGAAATAGCGCCCGGGAAGTGAATACAATAAAATAGTTCACTTCATTAAGATTCAATTACATAAAAAATCGCTATTTTGTTATTGAACCTGTTCAATAATGATATTACATCAATAGGAAGGAATATACAATTTGAAATATTATATCACTGTGGATAAAAAACTTTTACTCATTGTCTCGAAGTTTTCATGATTTTTCTAATTTCATACACTTCGTTAGATTTCTATAATAGATGTTTCAGTCGAAAAGAAACAAAAACATATGAAAAAGTGATGTCTTCTGAAAATAAACGAGATATTTTCAGTAGAATGGACATCGCCCTAGCGGAAGGGGCTGAGGATACGTTTTATTTATTGTATCATATCAACAGTACAGAATTCTTGGGAATTGGGGCAGAATAAATGTGGGGAACTGAAGCTTTGAAATTAAAATGGAATATAATTTAAACGAGATGATCCTCGGGCGCGGAAATATACCAGTTCGCATCAGATCGTTTCCAAATTATGTGTTTTTCTCAATCGAAGGCTCGGGAAGGCAGAAGTAATCCTCATGTCAAAATCCGAAAATATTTCATTGAGATTCAAAAAATTCCGTCGCATATCTTAACTAGGTGAATTTTAAACAAAGCATTGGTCATTTTTCTTCCTGTTTTTTTGTAAAGCGAGTGATAATATATAATTTCACTTTTACAGTAGCTCAGTTCAAATATTCACAGATTGATTGTGATATAGATTTCAGTGCCCTCAACAAACAATGAATTAGGAATTAGGCGGGTTACGTACATTCGATTAGCAATTTTTTAATGTGTTTTTTGTGTTGGTCGTCTTGAAGATAAACTCACAAATTCAGCTGTTGAGTTTGTTGGTAAAATACATGGAAGTTAAAAATATTCTGCCTGTTTTGGCTATTTTCTGCTATCGAAAAATAAATGGATCGAGGAATTTGCATTGAATTTTGTGTGAAAAATAGAATTAAATGCTCAAAAGCAATCGTCTCCGGGTGATGGCTGGATACTAACGATCAAAACGTCGTGAAGTAATGTGGTTTGAAATTGCTTGATTTTTTATTGCATTAATTTCTTTTTTGTTCAAATTCTCTAATTTTTTTTACTTGTATTTCATTTCACTATAAATTCATTTCAGATTTTTTGCTCAATATATTTCCTATTTTTCAGCTATTTTTCAATTTCCAACTGTATTGGGTATCTCGGGGATTTCGAATCATTTTATACAATAGTAGACAATGTAAGTCCGAACCAATGAAATTCTGGTACTTTTCATGAAAAAACCCAAGTCCCACACCTTTTCCGATTAAAAAAGGTATACATCCCCACTCCTGGGGCGCTAAGTGAAGTTGCTGAGAACATCACAAAACTAAATATGTGGTGAATCTTGTCAAAATAAACAACTCTTTTCTTCAAAATGTTCATCAGAAAATATTCGCTTTCGAATCATGAATTTTTCATCAAACTTCATAGGCAGTATACCTGGAGAGCCTTTTTCTGAACTGAGCATTATTGAACTGCTCAATCAATCGAATTGAAAAAACTATTATTGATTAATTTTCAGTGTCTTTATTTTATTGTGTTGACAGTTTCCTATACTACTTTATATTGTATTTGTGAACAATTATATTGTGAAAATTACATCAACACATTAGATATCTACATTAAACATCTACATTAGACATCTACATTAGACATCTACATTAGACATCTCTACATTGGACATCTACATTACATCTCCACATCTAGACAATACATGTCTACAATTATATTGTCTATATCTTTGTATTCTCTTCGTGGAAATAGCCCTTTCGAAATTACTACTTTCATATCAACATTGAATTACACGAAACAAAAAATACTTCTACAACTACTGTGAAATGAATATTGAATTACATTATCCCTTATATAACACCATTCAATGAATAATTTCCAGTTTATTGCATAAGTTCAGAAATGTCCTTATAGGACGGAACTGCAGTAACATTAGTTACAAATGAAAGTGGTAAAACACATAGAAAGTTTGATTTTTCATTTTTCATGATGATCTTTTACCACGTAGTAACGGCTACATTCATCGATGCATTGTGAAGAGTTTATTTTGGACTAAATTTCTCTTTTCTTTTCTTTCGAAGATTCCCATATTTTTTGTATGAAGATGGAAAAGCAGAAAGCCAAAACCCTTCTTTCTACGATTCGATTACACGAAGGAACTCAACTGTTTTAGATTTTTAACTATGACTGAAAATATGTATTAAGTCGGGAATTGCATTATTTCAACCAATGATATTCGAGAGAGTGAAATCGATATAGCTTTCTTTTGAATCCTATAAATATTTGCAGCCCCTGTAGAGTCTCCTCAGAGACCGACATCATAACCGATGGAGGAGTGGAAGAGAGAAATAGTGCAATTTGAGAATATGAGAAATAGTTATATATCTCTTTTGACGTAGGATTTGAATAGTCGAACAAAATTCACCATTCTGGCGATGTTCACAGTAGCCACAGGAAAATGAAAATTTGGTGTTTTATATGTATCTGCCATATTATTCACTTCATCAGTTATCTTCGAAAGTTCAGCATTGTTTTTTCCTGAGAGGATGGACGTGGTATTGACCGTAATCAAAACTGATTTGTAAGACTGCATAAAGTTTGAGCTTACATGTATATACATGATTGTAATAACTCTAGTGACGAAAAAAGTTCTATTCTATTCTAATATATTTTATGCATGATATTTTCGAATACAATAATAAAAATAAATCGGACTTATTAAATGGGAAAAAAGTTACAGGAGACTCTGGTACTCATTGGCGAAGACTAGCTCAAAGCTACTCAAATACAACAAACAAGTTACAACTCCACAATGAATGCAAACATACAGTAATACAAAAAACAAATAACGGTGATGGTACCACGACAAGAGAAAATTAATGGAAATATCACTTGATGGCAACAAAAATTTTCAACTTTTTGTTTTCTTTTATTATCTGAATTATCTAGATATGTCCCATATGTGAAGTCACAGTAGTTGATGTGACTTAGAACTCAACTATCAAAGGGCATTTCTTAGAGATTGGTTCGAAATGAAACGATTTCAGTATAACAGTTTTGATGATATATAGGCTTTTTTCATTAATTTTCAATATCATCAGTGAATCTGAGGTCGGTGTGAAGCATCACCTCTAAGTCAGGAGTCGAGATAGTACGACCTAGTTCTGAGTGGAAGTTGTATTCTGCAAATTCACGATTCTTCTGCGATTGGAAATGCATCATCAATGTTTTATCAGGATCAACTTCCAAATTATGTTCACTTGATAGATAATTGATTGAATCTAGATCAGCGGTGAAGAGATTTTGTGCCTCAGCATACTCATCGATTTCAAAAGACATATATAAGGTATGTCATCAGCATAAATCTGTATTTTACAATCCTCGATGGACAAGATAATTTCAGTAGTATGAATGATGAATATTAAAGGTCCAAAAATGGAACCCAGTGGTACTCCAGATAGAATATCAAGAGATAACGAGTATTGATTATCAAAAAAAAAAACTTTTCAAAATCTACTCGGTGAATAAGGCCAAATGAGAAATAAGGCAGCACTATTTGAGCCAAAATATTCTCATGCAAGTCAGCTCATAATTGATGGTATTGAATGCTTTCGAAAAATCCAGTAAAACCAGTGTACAAATAATTTCCTTTACCGAGATAAAAATCATATCAGTTGATTTGTATTTCGAATAATATTTAGTAGACTAATTTCAATGATATTTGAGGCTCTTTCGCTAATTTATGTTTGATTTACTTATTTAGTGCAATGTCAGGCGAACTATGTTTTTCTGAATTTAAAAATGCAAGGAATTGCAAAAATACGAATGCACTTTCTATAAGTGATCTACTATGGGAAAACACAAAATATATTCATCTTTCTGAACATATCTCCTCCATACCTATTCAATTCCATCAACTTCAAACCAATTTCAATTTTTCCCAGCACTAGTTTGGCACACTTTTTTTTACTCAAGAATCTCCCACCCTACATAAACTCCGCTGTACCGCTATCATGATAAAGTAACTGGCCCAGGTCCAAAAGCTAAAAGCAAAATCACCTAATAAAGGTTGATTTACTGACCAATGCGGCTTCTAAAATCTCGGATCACGGACTTCTGCGCTCATTCTTTTTGACCTAGGCGAACACCCAATAATCCTATGTTTATGATCATTGTGAATGTTATTCGCTTTAGATAGATTTGTCTGTGGTTTAATGTAGTGAAAGTTTCTGTATCGGATGGTGAAAAGATTTCAATGACTCTTTCTCTGCATCGAGATTCATCATTTGAAATAAAGAAACAGTGGCGTTCCTCTCCGTATCGCAACTGAAGCCAAAAATAAAATAATCAGTTAACTAATTTAGTGATCTAATAATGTTTCTGAAGATAGGTTGGTTGGATAACAGGATCAATTTTTTCTCAAAGAAACAATTGTTTTCTTGACAAAGTTTCGAAAATAATTGAATTTTTCTTGAGGGCTCTGTAACAATGTAGTTCCATAAAGATATCTCCCACAAAACTTATACGATTAGTATCGTTTTCGGTGAGTAATTCAATTAACAATCCATTATTTCTTATAAAATTGAAACGATACTAATCGTTTAAGTTTTGTGGGAGATATGTTTATGAAACTACATTGTAACAGAGCCCTGAAGAAGAATTTAATCAAATTCGAAACGTTGGCCAGAAAACAATTTTTTCTTTGAAAAAAATTTATACTGTTAGCCAACCAACCTTCCTTCAGAAAAATAATGTAGCTGAAAATATATTGGGGTGGCCCTTATATGAGTGGAGAATGGTTTTTTTTTTGAATATCGAAATGCATACACTTTATTTTTTAAACTTTACCTAGATCTAGTTGAATACAAGATTTTATCTTCCTAAGTCAACATTACCCCGTGCTGACAGGGCTTTGAATATTTAGAAAATTCTGTTACTTTACAGTTCTTTCAGCAGTATCATTTATTGTCCTCAAAGAAAGAACTTTTTTTGTCATCAAGGCAACGCCTTAGTCCCACGAAGAAACGAGTCTCTGGAGAAAGTTCTCATCACTTTTCAGTCGTCAAAATGAATTTGTGCTCTAGACAGACACAAAATCACTTGATGATTTTTTTCGACAACGAATAAGGCAATTCTATTATCTCTTTAATGAAAAAGTGTGAAGAATGATAGTAGGCTATGAGTACTTACCAGTTCCGTTGCTATAGTAAGTGGGCATACTTGAAGACTGGCTTTAAATCAAATTAT
>WOGR01006801.1:0-12825 GCA_015342045.1 Leptinotarsa lineolata
ATATATATTTCTTCATTCACAGTCAACAAACATGATAATCTGAATATTTCTCAAAAATAAACCATTTAAATCAAACACATTCATGATAATCAAAACCATGACATTAGAAAAGAGAGTTCAGGAAACTATATACTCGAAGATAACATAGACAAGGAGGTGAATTTAGTATCAAAGATTGTCTTATTGTTTCCTAGCAGAACACTTTTGCCACACATCGAAAATAGAGCTCTACCACTTGCATTATTAGGACTAAAACAATGGTCGTAACTTAATCACGTCATGATTATGCCAACTTGGTTAGAGAAATGCCAGTCGAGAAATAATGTTTTTATCATGGTGTTTTCAGCAGATCCATTTCAAGCAAGAGATTCGAATTCTACCGAATTTGGTCACCAACTTCTTCAAATTATCAACAACTGAGAATGTGTAGGAAATGAAATAAGTTTTACAATTTTGGCAGAGAGAGAAAAGTTCAAATGATCAGTTTTATCGACTGTGAAATTTTGAATATAATTTCGCTAGTTGTGAATATGAGTTGTGGATAAAACCTTTAACTCAAAAACAAGTTACCTCTTCCCTCTTGCTTTCTAAGCATCAAAACTGAAAAATTTTCTGATGTTCTGATGATGTCAACCTGGCTCCCAGTACATTGTTTGAGAAAAACGGTGTAATGAGATATATGTAACTGTCGAAAAACAAATGGTGGTAACAAGTACATTGTTATCAAATATTGCATATTATCTGAAGTATGAAATATTAGATATTGAAACATTCAGTTTTCTTTTTTTGGACTTTTCAAATATATATTTACCTAATATTTTATTCATAAACTATAAAAATTAGCCAAACTGCGTTTTTTTTTAATTCATATTGAATGAAATTTCCTTATTGGTTTTAGCATCCTTAATAGCATTAATAGAGCAATTAAATTGTAAGGCATGGTGGGCACTTACGACTTTTGAATTCTGAGCTAGTATTATTCCTAAAAATGCTCCTTCTTTGCACATTTTTACATATGTTAATAGGTGTTGATATGCTACTTGTAAGAGAAACTCAATTTTCAATAATTCACATTCATTAGTTCCGAAATTTTCAATTTTTCTCAGACTGAAGAGGAACCATAATGTTTGAAAGAATGGGACTATGTAGAAATTTGAAACGTTAGTTCTTCCCTACTGAGCTGTGTTCATAGTTTATAAGTGTGATGCCTTTTTAACCATTCTTTATAGTTTTTTCAACACGATACACGACATTTGTCAAATGTTTTTGAAACATAATATATCTGATGAAGCAATTTACACACTTTCTCTATATCAACTGAAATAACTTCTCTAAGTTTGTTGAAACGAGAAAAAACTTTTTGTCTTCCCCATTAAATGTCCCTCTTCAATTTGTCAGTTGAACAATATTTTCGAAAAACTGTGGTTATTGCAAGAAAATGGTAGTTTTAGGAAGATATGACTATGAATAATTTGCGAAAAATTGTTTAAAAGACTGTCATTAGGCTAATAAGTAAATTGGCGTTACATTTTAACAATTAGAATTGAAATGTAAGTGAGTAATATTACCCAAGATTTCAGAAACAAATAGTTTGTTTTTCCTGAAAGAGATATTCTATAATAAATGAAAACATGTTCACTTATTCTCCAAATTCAATTATAAAATGTATTATATCCACAAAAAATGACTTTCTATCGTAATGTATCATATATTATTCTAGTTGTATAAATATGTATTTTAATGAAACTTTCAGACTTATTGTTATGGTTGAATGATACTTCAAATTATTCACTCGATTTTCTGTTATTTCGTTTCCATTTGGAAATTATTCAAGTGACAAATTTGCTTCTGGAAAATGTATTCACAACTAATTAACTGCACACTTGATTATTCAAGAATATATTTATAATATATCTTTTTTACAATATAAAATACTAATTCTAATGAATGTAAGGCCATGAACTATTATTTATGAATTCAAAAAGCTATATTGTAGCACTATATTATCATTTAAGGATTATCATTGAATTTATTGAGTATGTATGTAAATAGAAATAATTTTGCTCAAACTTATGTAAATTATAAAACTGATGTAAGACATTTGAATCTAACCTAGTTTTGTATCACATTATTCAGTATAACATATTCAGTATTCATCTAAATCATTTTATACATATCATCAACTACTGGTGAACACTACACTAGTTTCCACGAAGATCTTCAAGCAGCTCTAGTAGAAATGTGGTCTCCTGTTACGTATACTGAAGGTATACCGGACAGAAAACACTCAGGATACATTCAGTATACGTACAGGGGGCTTACATTAAGGCAGCATGCGAAACCATCAACAGGAAGGAGGAAGATCCAGCCGACCAGGACCAGGTGAGTGAAATTCTGCAAATGTAAAAACATAACGTCAATGTCTTGAAAGTTACAAAAGGAAAACATTCACTTCGGTTCCCATAGGACCACTACAAGAGAATCGCACACACACGGTGCCTCGAGGGGGTGATTTCAACCCTCGGATGCTCTAGGGTGGCTTAACTTCACGCTACCCGTCCAATAGCGATAGATTTAAAGGGGTGTCAGACCCTGGGGAACCCAAACACCGGCAATGTGCGTTCAATCGAGTTGGTTTATTCAGAATTATTTCTTTACCCGAGGTAACCTTGGAAGTTTAAAAGCGAGTACAGTACAGAAACAATTGTTGACATTAGCCCATGCATATGTTTGATGATAATAATAGTAGTTTGTGACTCACCGTGTGTTGACAGACAGGTGTTGCTCGTTGTTCTGCTGGCACCGAACTGAACTCAGAGTCGGCTGATCTGGATGTGTTTGGGTAGCGTCGCGGCGCTGCGGGCGTCCAACAATCGACGCCGACGCAGTGCGCGGGGCGGCTTCGTGGGCAGGATTTCCCATCAGATATATCCCATAACGTACTGAATGTGACAGACTGGGTGTGGTTGAGCAAACACAGCCGACAGAAGCTTTGAATACGTATGTGGTCTCCCGGTGCACTTTGATTTTCAGTATAAACACATACGGCGTTGATGGATTTTTCAAATGTGGCCGAAAATGAGCGTCTCATCGGTGCGGTCTGCTGTATAGTCACGTTCCTCGGCACGTCACGATGGCAGATTAGAGATCATGTTTGCATAAGAGGAGGGTCCAACGCTTCCGATATCTGGTTATAAAAAGGCGTGGTTTAGTCGGATGACGTTTAACGCTTACTTCGGACAGAGAAGAGTGCGGCGAGAGAAAGAAAGCCTGTTGTCCCATTAAACCTATAAAAAGAAGGGTTTATCGATCAATTTGATAAAGGAAGATTTGAAAACTACTGCTATAAAGATAGTCCGCTGTTTCGCTATTTACAAAAGGAAAAATAAGTTTTACATTTATTGCAGAAATTTTGGAAAGTTATTTTGGTTGCGTAACGATTCGCCTGATGGGAATATACAAATATTTCGATTCGTGATACTATCAATTCTGCCTTCGGTAGATTATTTTGATTTATTAGAAACAACAGTTACGGGATCCTTATGTAAGATAAATTGAAGGCGAACAAAATGATGCTACTAAAATTTTATAACTATTGAGTCAAATTATGTTAATTTTCTATTATATAGAATAATTATGTCAGTGGTGTGGTATGTGCGTTATGCTATTTTCAAACCTGATCAGAAATATTATCAGAAATATTTAGGCTTCAGAATGATCAATCTATCATTTTTTCAATGTACATTGAAAAAACCGAGTATTTTAATTTTAGTACAACTCTACAATAAATTCATAATATCAGCAAAATAACATCATTTACACGTACAATTGCAATTAATAGTGATATTCCTCCCCCCTGCCCTTAATAAATACTCACTCCTGTTCGGCCTGCCCTGAAATAAGGTTTGTAATCATTTCCAGAAAAAATAAGTTAAATTTCCCACCAAGACCGAATCAGCAAGATTTCATGAAGAAATCTGACTACACAGTTTTCATTTCATTAGTCCACAACTGCTTGATGCCGGAGCTTTTGGAAGATAATTTAAATTTTGGGGTTGTACGTTAGTTCAAGCTACAGCTTTACTCAATAGACAATAAATTTCAAACCAATTGAGTTAGAGACATGATTCAAGAAATATACTGTAGAAAAGACTTTATTCAAAAAAAATTTAATCAAATAGTAACTTGAAAAATATATAGAGCCTCTTAAAAATAGTATAAAAAATATCTACAATAAAGAGACCACACCACTGGCATAATGAGGCAGTTCAAAGTGTGTGTCATAATGCCAACGAATAAATTAATGTAATGGGAATCCTGTGTGAAAAGTTAGAAAGTTTGTGGTTGAGATTCCATCATTCAACAAATTGTTGATTAGAAATTAATAAAACAATTCTTCAATGGAACAAAATAGTTCATCTCCATCATTATTTCTATAATGAATGTTTGGAATTCAAACTAAATAGAGAAAAATGTTTTTTGAACCTATAATTCACCATTCATATAAGAGTATTTGTTTCAAAAGTTTTATGTTTATATGAAAGTAACTGTTTCAAGAGGGCTTCTCTTCCATCTTTGTAAAGAGTTGCTTTTTTTGAAATTGATTGCTTCCTTCCTTTCTTTGAAAGATTCCTACGTTTTTTTTTTGTATAAAGATGGAGAAGTAGAAATCCAAAACCCTTCTTTCCTTTGGATGGAAACAGTTTTAAACCAATGAAACTCTCCACCTCTTGAAGAAAATGAATAGATCAAACATGTTGACCACTTTAATTTTTTAATATCCATGTCTATTTGGTTACACAATTTGGACGTTGGCCGAGTATAAGTTTTCCGAACTTTGCCGTATGAAGTAATCTGAAACAAATAAACATTACGCGTGATAATGACGCATGTAGAACTGACTATTGATTCATTCAAATTACCTTTTATTTTTTTTTGTAATTTGGAAAAAGTTCACACTACTATTAGTAGCGTAGGCGATCTGTATGTAAATGTTGAAAAAATATTTAGGGTATATTTTGGAATTCAGTGTCAAGTTATTTGCCAAAGCCCAATTATAACAATTAATTTGATTTTTCTAACGTTTCAGTCAGTAGAGAATTTATTTGAACGAACTTCTATTAAATATATGCCTAACAAATTTTGCTCCTGACGAACATTTTTGTTCAGTTTTGTTTGTTCGATTTAGTTGTTTCTTTGAAACTGTGTCCCAAAAATGATAATTTACTGTTGTGTATCTTCCAGCTTACTTCATTTAAACTTGACCAAGTCCATCAGTTTAAAGATGACATCGAAAAAGTTTACAATACCGCATCGTACAATCTCGCAATAACGTGTATCAAATACACTTATCATGGATTTTCATCAAGTGTCGCCAATTTTATCGTATACTATCTGTTTCAAACAGAAAATTGTTGGAGATTCACCTTGGCCACCGTATAGAAGTAAACACAAGTAAATTCACTCCCCGCCATATTTGGGTAAAGATTTCCATTTCTTATTTCACGATCAGTCGATATATCTGAGGCGTGACAGCAAGTGAGCCAAGTATGGCTCTAGCCTGCACCCTCTTACCGCAGTACACGCCGCCACAGACCGGCAAAAAATAAAATCTTGACACGATACATCAAAGACGCCGACCGGGAGTGAACTTACTTGTGTTTACTTCTATACGGTGCCTTGGCGAAGAAAATTTTGTCTACGACATTAAAAAAACTGATTTTTGGCCACTGGTCCCATCATTCTCTTTTGACGGCTGTCACTAATGAAAACAGATGAGTCTTTTATAGTTTGATTTTTCCTATAGTCATATCTTGGGACTGGCATGATTTATCTCGGGATTCATTCTGCGAGGTCATTTTCTAACCAACCCCAATTAAAGTATATTGCATGCCAATGTCATTAATTTTCGAATAAACCATTTTGTTATAATTATGTATCTTAGGAAACGTACATTATTAGCGATATTATTCGCATAGTTTTAATTTTTCATATATCTGTTTACTCTCAGGGTCCAGTTGAAAAACAGCTTTAGCTGACACTTCGCCGATTCGTCATAAAGTTATCTTCAAATAATGTAAATACAAATTAGAAATTCTTTGTCCCTTGTGATGAATAAAGTCGATTATTATTACAATTATTTTTTCTCATAAATGTCCTAGAGTATTGATTGTGAAAGAAAACCACGTTTTGTTGCTAATTCACATAGAATTATGGAGTTGAAGTTGAGGTCATATGGACAAATATCCATGCAGAACAGAAATCATTTTATTATTTCGTGGTTTAGCATCCACATGAAGTATGTCCAATGTCCGTTTTGACAGAAAGAAATTTCATGAATCGACGGTTGATGTGTCTTAAATGTTTGATTAACTGATATCTCTGATGAATTATTCAATATGTGTAAGTAAAACTCATGAAACTGCACCGTATTCGATATAAACTGTAGAAGTTATATACGCACTTATATACCACTTATGTCTCCCGCAGTAACAGACGAATTTTTTGAAACTTCAGGTTCAATTCGACCACCAGCTCTGATTTTTTTTCTTTTAATCGTGACTCCAGTTGTGAAATTCTATATTCTTATATACTCCACATTTCATCTAATCGAATATAATTTCAAATTTTCAAATATGTCGTTTTATATGTGATTTCTCTGCTAAATTCTGGCTTCAAAAATGTGTATATTTGGCGATGTTTTCTATATGGTCGTACACGGTACTTAGCTGTGGTAGAGGTTAGAATTAATGAGTTTATTGTAATGTATTTTTTATCAAAATGGATATTTCGAAAATCTTCACTTTGAACTTGGGTACTTGAATTTAAAAAAATGAATAAACTCAGGTATTGATGAATGTAATAACAGAACGAATAAATATCCTGTTCTATTTTGGCAATGCTGGAAACACTTGGATATGAGTCTTTCTGAAAATCTATTGTGTTTCTTCCCAACTGTTTAAAATAATGATGAATATAACTATACGAATACATCAACATCCCAGGTTTTCCGTATACTAAACAACCAGCAATTACCAATGAACACTTATTTTTGGATGTATTTCACATTTAAGAGTTTCGTTTATTATTAATTCATCTCTATATACATAACATATTTCGAAAATGAACGGTGTTGATACAGATTATATTTATTCCTGTTGCTATCATCTGTCATAAATGTTCTTTAAGTATCCAACTACTACTAGTAGATGGCGGTATTGACCACCATCAAACTCCACAGATCCACCATCAATTTTTCCTTCGTCTTAACTATATATCAAGAATTTAAGATTCTTGAATCTAGAGTCGGTTTATCGAAACGTGTATTTAAAACAAAGGAAATGGAGTGTTAACTAGTTATTCTTGATTTATGTGTCGGGTTGACTAGAATAACATGACAGAGTGAAATAAATTCAATTATTCTTAATGTTTACCTTTCTATTCCTATGCCACCTAATGGCTATCCTACACGAACCCGCCTACGCACATCAAACTCGTTTTGCTAGATAAGTTTTCTTCCCTCCGAAATGTGGCCGTGACAGTTTCCGTCGGCTGCCAGCTTGATAGAGTGCCATATCACTTATGTACAGAAGAACCTTGGACTCGGCTGTCACGCATCAACCAAACAACTGACTGTGTGAATGGTGCGATGTCACAAAATCACAATGTACTCCTCAGCTGTCATCATCGTCCGTCTCTGTTCGTTTGGCGAGGGCCATTGCTGAAAGAAAATACACTGATAAAAATGATTTATTACTTGTTTTCAATCAGTACTTATATATGTAGTAGAAATGCAGTAGAAATATATAAAATTTTTCAGAGGTTTGTATATTTTATTAAGGAACTAGCGAACCGCCCCGTTTCCGCACGGGTGCAATGCTGATACTAAATATACCACAGAATATACAACATTCACAGCTTTTTTGTCAGTTGACAATCTAACATGTTTTCTTTAGAGGTTACTCTTGGAAGAGCGACATATAATTGGTGGCTCGGTACCACCGCAACTGCTATGTTCCTGCATTTAAAATCTGTAATATCTTCGAGAATATTCTTTCAGATTACATGCTATGAGGAGCCATATTGAGCATTATGAACATAAAATGAAGGGTATATTAAAGATATTTTTATAAAAGCACCATTTTCTCTCGCGGCTGGCGTCTTACTTGGAATATTCAAAAATTATTTTTTATTGCACATCTGGAACATGAAAACAACCTTTATACAAAATTTCAGCATCCGAAAATATACCCGTATGGGGAAACGGTAATGAAAAAATAATATGGTTTCATGAACGCGCCTTTTTTCCCGCGGCTGGCCCGCCAGTTGGAATATTTAAAAATCCCTTCTTATTGCACACCTACAACATGAAACGAACCTACATACAAAATTTCTGCCTCCGAAATATACCGGTACGGAAAAACAGTGATGAAAAGATAATTTTCGTAGTAAACGCTTCACTTTTACCCTCACGGGGAGCGCACCAGTTGGAATATTTTAAAATTCCTTCCTTAGTGCGCATCTAAAGTCTAAGAAGCACCTGTATACCAAATTTTAGGTACCTAGGACTTACCAGTACAGAGGAACAGAGATGAATGTTTGTTAGCTGAGTGACTTTTGTATTTATAAGTATCTATAGATTGAAAGATACGTGATGCAAATTCAAAAAAAATGTAGACTAGAATAAGAATGTTGTAATAATCTGTCAGTTTTCAACACCTGTGTCATGAAGTCACCACAGAGGTAAGCAAAATATTTTCTGTACTTATTCAGGAACTTTATCTAGCTTACATTCAGAAAGAAATATGTTGAACTCGTTATTAATTTTTTTGAACAGTACTTATTTAGCTTTTTATAAGCATTTCGACATATGAATTCATATATTTAGAATGCAATATACAAATGACATCATTATAAAACAAAAAATGTGTGAAATTTCCATAGAAAGGAAAGAAGGAAATAATAAAACAAAAATCTCTCCTAAAAATATTTCTTTTTCTATTTATGTATTGGTCTAATTGAACCCCTTCTCAGATTATAGTATGTAGGTTGGTTTAGGTCAAAAGTGACCACCGCAAACCGCAAGGGTTTATTGTGGCTCACACCAATTCAAACTCTATCAAATGAACCCAGCTTCTTAACGAAGCCGATTAGTTTATAAGATGAGTGGTCTTTCGGGTCAGATGGTAAGAGTGCGGCTCTGTCAAACTCTGAAAACCTGATTCAGTCCGCAGCGAGGCAGGCACAAAGTATATGCTCTGCTGTTTCATTGTTTTCCAAACAGAGGCGACACACACTGTCTGCCGACAGTCAGAGTCTCTATATATGATGATTTAGACGACAGTGACTTGTAAGAAGGCCTATTAAACATCGTAGTTCATCCCTACCTTAGTCAAACAACTGTTTTGTGTCAAGCCTCGAAGGGTGAATGTGCGCCTTGGAGTGAGCCAATCCTGAAAGATTTTGCCACAAGTCTTTAAATCTTCTTGGCAAAACCTAAAGCAATGCCAATGACAAGTTCTGGTCCGGTGAAACTACTTGCAGCAACCTCCTTTGCGAAGGAATTATCAGCCTCATTGCCTTCCAGCGAGTGTGGCCAGGAATCCAGACCAGAGACAATTTATTAAGTTTTCCTATTGAGGAGAGTTGTTTTCGACAATTTGCAACCAATTTAGATGTTGCTCGCTAAGAACTTCCAACGCCACTTGATTGTCCGATTAAATTTTAATTGACTTGTATGTGTTAGGTTGGATTCTACCAATCTCTCCGCACACAATTGAATAGCTTAGATTTTCGCTTGAAAGACAGTCGCATGTGTCCTAGGCTGGTTGATATGTCTGTCCTGGTTCTGTAACTAAAAACACTTGCACCAGAACCTGAAGGTGTTTTTGATCCATCTGTGAACCAAAAACTGTCTGCTCTTAATATTCCCTTCTCCCGGAGGATCCAGTCCTCTCTACTCGGAAAAAGTGCTGTATAAGGCAATTCGTAGTTGACAGAGGCATAATTTCATTCCCATTCATAAGGTCATTCCCAGAATGCTGTGACTTCCAGTGTCAGCCAGCAGTCTAATGTACTCTGCATTAGATTGATTTGTGCAATTGGCGCTGTGAGGAAGTCTATATGCAGTCCATCTAGCCTCTCTCTCCAGGAAAATGTGGAGAGGAGGTAGATCTAGAAGGATATCCATGGCCGCTGACGGCGTGGTACTGATGGCACAATAAATACCAGATAAGTTTTTCTCTGTAATCCAGAGAGCTTTGCCTGAGCCGTTTTCTGTAAAGCCTCCGGCCACCAGGCAATAGCTCCATAAGTAATCATTGGACTGACAATCATCACATATTTCCAATGGATTTGTTTTACCACAAATCCTTCGGCATGCCCATAGGGACAGTCTGGATTTGTGTAATTCTCTTTCCAAGGGAGCGTTCCAGGTGAAATTTTATCAATGACAATGCCTCCGTTCCAAATGGAATGACCTCACCATTGAGGGAAAGTGGCGTTAAATCGTCCAATTTTCTCCTCCTGGTGAAGGAGATTATCACAATTTTGCTGAGGTTGACAGACATCTAATAAGTATATAGATTCCATTGAAAATTATTTCTCTCAGACACTCGAAACATACAAAGTTCCTGGTTTTTTTATTCTACATTTGCAGTTTTTTCATATGCACCAACCTGAGTTTGGCTATTACTGGCGTGAATATTGGGGCCCATTCTCCTGTTTCTAGAATCAAATAATAGAATAAATGCTTTCCTTATTGGAGAGGTCAGCGTATTTTTTTTTCTGGAAACGCCTGACTTGCCCTTTTTGCATCTTATTCTTCACCAGCCAGAAATGAAGCAACGAAGTAAAATTTATCAGCGAATTCAATGTAACTGAAACAGGGAGTTGCCGTTTCACAGAATTATCGAGAAATAGTATGTGGGGTCCCTACCATAATTTAACATAATAATAACATTACTTTTAATCCAATATGATGAACAGCCCAAGATGACGTACTAGTTATTTTGAATGTACCTATCAAATGAAAGGTTTTGCTGAAAAGAATACAAAAAATGAAATGAAGTCATTCTAAATTGAATATGGCGGAAACTAAAATGTGGTGGACTTTCTATTGGAAACAATTTTCTCACTTAGTCATCTCCTGATGAAGCTAACTAAGCGAAACGAGCGTCAAGAGACACTATGTTTGTTCTAGTGTGGGAAAAGTGTTTTAAGTGTTACGCCAGAGGTTAGAAATACTACTTATCATGCTGCACCTTATGCAACACCTAAATATGAGAATATCAAATGTAGGAGTTCAAGATAAAAAACAAATTGGCCATAACTTAGCAAAGTATAGGGGTAGTTGGTGGAACTACAAACTAATGTTGATGTAAAGATCATCGGTGCAACAATGATGTATTGAATAATGAACATAAGAAATGGAACTAAATTGATATTAAAAAACGTGTTTTAAAACAAGCTTCTATTTATGAATTGAAAGAAGAAAGCGAACTTTTAATTGAAATAAATCAATCAATTTATTACATTAGACAATTTATCCTCTCGTGATACTTTCCTGCATAGATAAACAAGAATAACTTGAACCTAACTTAAGTAATGTCAACAAGAAATTATAAGCTTTTTCATTAAAAAGTTAAATCTTTCAACAAACTTTTATATCATGTAAAGTGTGATAATTCATGGGTTTGATTTAATTCAAAGTTCATTTTCTTCTGTTCAAAGCATGTAATTAAAAGCTTATTTTTGAAAATTGTCTTTTACTATTGATTTTTTAATATACAAATTAGGTAAATTTATAGATAGAAGATCAGCTAAGGGACTCAAAATTTCCAGCACTCAGTAAAGTTGTCCAAAATTTTAAAAAATTTCAACAGCAAGGTGCATTTCTTGTAATTTTTTATGTATGTATTATGTTTGAGGTATTACTCATTAGAAGACTACGAAAAATAGCATGAAGGACGATAATGATGAAAATTTCAAAATATTTATTTCAAAACTGTAGTAGTACAATGAGTATTTGATAAATTCAAAAATTCACCTATTATATTTCAACGAAATGCGTAAGTATTGAGGTAAAATTCTCAAAACACTCCGTGAACGTAACAACCGTCTTTAGAAAGTTATTCCACAAGTATATCGTTCTCTAAATGAAAGAGTTCCTCAATAGTGCATTTTGAAAGGTATCATCAAGTTGAGCCCTGATGAGGTGGATAGCAGTAGTTTGCCGCATACTTCTTAGATATAATATATCGCTCTCAGTTAAATCAAGCGGGTTAAGTTAATGGAATAAATACTTTCCGGTGAAAGTACCCATCTGAAACAAAGAGGGTCCTCAATCTTCCCTCTGTGTTTTAGGTCCAGTCAGGCCGATGTCACTTTTCTGTATAACAGTCTCAGTTTGGGTGAAGCTCCAAACATTTGAGAAACATTCAAAAAAAGATCTAATTTATATGAATGAAAGTTACTGAGGTGTATTCAGCTTTCTAATTTTAAATAGTGTACCAAGTTTCTGAGAAGTTATTCCCAGTTATGTAATTGTACCATTGATATCCAATTTAACATCCTTTATTATGACCGGCTCTGACACATTTATTTTTTTAGAAAAAACTGATGTCTGGTTACATAAATAATAATAAATCATCCGTTCCACGGTTGTACTTCCCCCGACAACAGGAAGGCCGTGGACTTGAATTTGGAGTGTTTACATGACAGAATGGTACTGGATATAGCCTGTAAAGTCGTTAAGAGTTCGGATCCCCTTCTCTGCATGGTCCGCAACCAAGAGAGATCAGGAATTGGAGCATTTCTCTTCAAGAC
>WOGR01006803.1:0-12824 GCA_015342045.1 Leptinotarsa lineolata
AAAGGTTCAACTCCAGATAGATCGGAATCGCTTGTAGAGTTATCACTATCCTCACTGGTACTATCGTTGTCACTATCACCTTGAACATTTATAATAATTTTGTCTATTGCGAAATCAAGAGCAAGTTGCTTCGAAGCACTGCTCTTGAGAAAACGAAGTGAAGAATTCGTCACATAAACTTTCAAAGGATTTGAAATTGAAGTCCACAGTTTTATCAGCCACATATTGTTTCAGTGATGCCCATACTAAATCTATTGGGTTGAAATCTGGATGATAAGGAGGCAATTTGAGTACAGTATGTCCATGATTTTCCATAATCCTATCAATTTCATATAACTTGAATCGTGGTTTATGGATTTTAATAATGGAATACAGATCAATTCTTAGCATATCATCCGTGAAATGAATGTTCGGTCGTCTTAACCATTCTCTCATCTCATCTTTCTTCGAGGACATGTTTGGGCACTTTTCATACTGCAAACTGTGGTATGGGGCATTGTCTATAACCAAAACATTTTTTTGGAAGATTGGGAATTATTATTTCTTGCAACCACTTTTTGTAATTGTCGTAATTCATTTCGCTATGATAGCGCCCGATTTTGTGTTGGATTTGAATTTTAGATACGAATTTTTCATAAATCCATTTTCTCTTTCTGCATTCACAATTATAAGTCTCTGCTCTCTTGAAATTGGTGCAAGCAACCCTTCATTCAAACCATCATTCCAACTCTTCTCATGTATGTGAAGCATGGATATATGTTTCATCCACATAAATTATTGTTCGACCTTCTTCACGGTATTTCTTCATGTCTCTAAGAAAATTTCTTCTCAACTACTGAATCGCCGATTTTTCCATAAGCAATTTTCTATTTTTTTTTCGTTTTCCTCCATCTGTACCATATTTCTTCCATCACTTTCCTCAGAGACTCATAAGATCCCTTATAACTATTTTACTTCAACTTATTTTTCATGTATGCGGCGTAAGGTGGGAATTTTTTTCTCAGTAATGTAATAATTGATTACATATCGATGAAGAAGGCCCTTGTCGAAATTATCAAAATTTGATTCTAATGCTTTTCTGTCTTTTTTTATTAGACGTTGAAAAAGAGGACGACTCACCATTCGAATGTCATTTTCTTAGAGCACAGACTTTTGTGGTGTACTATATTCACTGAAGTGGACACTACAAGATTGTCGTTAAGACTGAGCTCCGATCGTCTCCGATCTGACAAGCTGTACCTTAATGTGCATGAAATAAATTATGTTTATGAAGCTTAAGTAATACAGTAAAGTACACAATGTCAAGTAAATAATAATACAAACGATTAATTATTGAAATAATTGTATAAAAGTTCATAACTGTTGAAAAATCCTAATAACAAAATTAAAAGATTTATAGAATTAATATATCAGGATGCTTCAAAGTATTCTCCAAGATTTTAATGGGCTTTTCTACCTATAGTTTCTTGACTGTTTTTTTAATTCAATAAGGAATACAATTTTCTTGGGAAAGAAAGGTTTTTTGGCTTTCTACTTCTCCATCTTGATACAAAAAAGTGGGAATCTTCCAAAGGAAGGAAGGAAGGAAGGAAGCAATCAATTTCAAAAAATTACTCTATACAAAAATGTGCAGATCATGCAAAGAAGTAGACACAAACAGGTAGAAAAAGCCCTCTAAAAACAGCTACGTTCATATAAATATTGATATCACCAAGTAAATGATTGTTGGGAATGAAAGGTTATAGTCTTTTACTTTTCCATTTTCATACAAAAAAATGTAGGAAAACATTTGGAAGATTCACACATTTTTTTATATAAAGATGGAAAAGTAGAAAGCCAAAACCTTTTCCAAAAATTAATCTCTCATTAAAATATACCACTTTCAATTCAAATTATTGTATATTTTACAGCCATTGTAAATAAATGGGTCTTTAATCAAAATTGAAGAAAGGAGAGAGTATTCAAAAAACACACTTCAATGTGAGATTTTCACTTGAAAGTACTGTATGACATGTATGACATTAATATTACATAGTATTTGATCTCCCCAATATTTGAAGACTGGAATTGCTAATGGTTGCACCAAAAATGAAAATTCTCAGGAAGTGAAAAAAACAGGGCATTGGCAAGAGAAGTTAGCATGAAAATATTCAAAAATAAAAACATGACACTTGAATCTTTCAGCAACTCCAGTAATTATTTGAGTTCTGCATTAATTCAATCCAATTATTATTTATATACACAGGCAGCCCCGATTCAAATCAAAGTATTACAGAGCCATATAGTAGTGGATGCAATGTAGTAGATTTGAAGTAAATTATAAGAATAATAGTTAGAAAATAGTAAGATAACATGGATTAATTGAGAAGAAAAAAAAACGTGTGCGTCTCAGGACGCCCCACATTAGTGATAAACTAACCTGAGTTGAACTATTTAATATTGATATGATAATGTGAGGAAAGGTTATTTATAAATAAATTCTTTTGATTATTTTGTGTATGTACATATATTATAGCTACCATAAGACAATCGTTACTTTTGTAGGATTTTGTAGAGAGAGAGTTTACTTTTATTTTTCAGACGTAATTACACGATTTCCAAAAATAACAAGTTCCAGAATTCCTATTTTCTTTAAAATATAATCGAATATGTATAAACTCATTCTTGTATAGTTGTAAAATTTTTTGGATAGCACCTTAGCTCGTGATAAAGGGTAGAAAAATCGCCAAAATTATTTCTTCCCTCATTTATTGAATGAACACCATCTCTAGGTAATAATAACTCCGGTCTCATCAGTAGACTCCAATAATTCGACGTAAGCTTGTATTACGATGACGTGACATGTTGCTCTCAACACTACTCCAGCACGACAGATAGACCGAAGTTTCGTGCCCACGTGAGAAACTTCTTCTTATCGTCCCGCGCCACCCCGCGTTCGCCATCGCTCGGCCGTCGCGATTTTCGTTCCTGCAGACTTAGAGTGAGGAGAAAGGAAGCCAGACGTACTGGCGCCGATATGCGTTACGTTATCAAGCGGTTTACCATCCCATGAGAAGTTATCGCTTCAAAAATTCACAAGATTAACAATATGAACTAATCTAATTCTTGCAGGCAAGTAACAGCACAATCAACAGCCCAAGCTGAAAATATTAAATAGCTGGTCAAGAATATGGTTTTTGAAGGGGAAAACTGATATTGAAGATCTGAAGGTTATTCAAAGAGTTAGCTAATCGAAGAATTCTGGGGATAGAGCTGTTATATGAGTAATCGAAGAGAATCTCGAGGCTGGTACTCAGTCCGTTGATGATTTTAAATAGAAGCTAATAAGAGATAAGTTGAAAAATTCAACTGTAGTCTGTCTTGAATCAAGCTAATTGAGAATTTTAACAGATCAAGATAAGTGTGGAAGTTTTACTGTATTCAATAAGTTGAAAAAATTCAACTGTAGTCTTGAATCAAGCTAATTGAGAATTTTAACAGATCAAGATAAGTATTGAAGTTTTACTGTATTCATCCTTTTTTTATCAAATTACAAGAACAGGAAAAGTCTTAAGGCGCTCTAAGAGTGGTGCCAGTGTGAAAGTAGCGATTCACGTTGATTTGAACCGCTGGAGATTAAATTCATTTGGAAAAACTTTTTCAGGAAGTTTATCTGTTTTAACTGAAAAAAAAAATTGTTCTAAAATTGTTCGTTACGTTAACCAGGCAACGAACGTCAACCCTCAGAAGTCGAACCTTGTGCAAGCAATGGATTAACGAGGCCTTGCTTTTTAACGTGCGATTACCCAGCACGGTGGCCCCGACGGGAAATCGAACCCCGGTCTTCCGCTTGAAAGGCGAATGTGCTCTAAATCCTCTAAAGAAAGGAACATGTGCATATCTGTCAATAACGGGCTATTGGGCTATTATAATATTATTTAATGTAATGAAATACACGCCTCTTCAAGTTCCAAAGTAAAAATTGTATTTCATTTCAACCATCTGTTACTTTATGTGACTTATATTCATTTCTTTTATTCATACAGTACAACTGACTTTGTCGATAAGAATTGTATTCTTACAACAATAAAGCATATTCTGATTATCCTATTGCACTGATTAATAACATTATGATCTGATTTCAATTTCGAGAAATTTAGCAAGATTTGAAATAGGATATTGTGAATATCAGGCTTAAGAATAGAACGAACTTGTGATATCTTTCATAATTCCAAAAAAGTATAATTTTCAATTGGATGGAAATGCATCGAAGCAATCCCTTACCAAAGAGGATTGTATCCCATCAGGACCAAAAATGAACTTATTCTTCAGTTTGCATGTAGCAATCGAGATTTTTTTCTCACTATTGTTTTCAAAAATTAACTTTATGGTAGAGATTACTTTGGTTTATAAAATTCGGCGTACTTTTGTTTCAAGTCACATCATTCAATAGGTATTCTTCTAATTTGTTAGACATAATTTATGTTTGCATAACATGTTCCTAGATTTGACATTCGATTAACATATGACGTACATTTGTCTTCTATGACATCTGTTTTAAATTTAAATAAAAGTTTATGATAGAAGTAAACATATTATATTTCGAAAAAGAAAGACCCACCTTGATAGTAATCCTAGGATGAGGAAGACACTCGTCCGTATCCAGACTTTTCTTCTTTCTCTTCCTTTTGTGCTCTCTCCCCAAATCGGGTGAGTATCTGTTGCGGTGTTTCTCCCTGCGCCGTTTCTTCCCTGATTTGTGTCCTCCTTCGTACCCGTTATCCACGACGATCTGAACGCCATTAGTCTCTGCTAGCTCGGATATCAGATTCGAGAATGTATCTATTTTGGAAGGCTCGACCGTTGAGGGCGGCGATTTGGGTTCCGGAGTCGGACTCAAAGGCTTTATTTTCAGTTTGGGAGGAGAAGGGACTTCATAATCATACTTGTTTTCCCTTATTGGTAACAAATAAGAAGGAGGTATAGTACAGTTAATAAAAATTGTTCAACAATAAAGTATTTTTTTCTCTTTGCTCCACTCACCTGTTACTGTAGATGCTGCGGCTCCTCCTGGGTGCCTTCACCTCTTCCACTTCTGACTCAGAGGTCTTGTCGCACTCGGAGCACTGCCAGCCGTACAGTTTGGACTTCTTAGGCAGGCGGCTCAAAGGAGGGTTCAGGCAGTTCAGATGATAAAAGAGGTGACATGTGTCACACTTGGCCAGCAAGTGCTGGTCACGGCGCTGCCTACAAATGCCGCATTCATTCAACATCAGAGGATCTGTGTTGAAAAAAGTATTTATTATCCAAGGGATAATGTTCCAAAATAGTTATAATTGTACGAATTTCATAAAATAATAATAATAATTGCAGTTTATTGAACAAAATTACAATTTTGCTCAACTGGCTATTGACCGAAGTCCTTCTCCCGTGTTACAAAATTGCTTTGAAGTTACACAAACTTATTTACAATTCTTGATAGAAAAATACATATGAATGAGGAAATATAAAACATATTCTTTAATGAAATTGTATTAGCTTTTCTACAAGTGTTCATGTTGGTAATAATAAATACCAGAGCTGTATCAATTGGGTGACAGTGGTAAGAGCGGTAGAGCGGTGAACCTTGTGGAATTCCCTACTCATAAGAGAATTCGTCTGAGAGACTATTGAGTATTTCAACTGTTTTTTGCCATTAGTAAGTTTTTGACTGCATGCATCACATAATTTGTGCATTCTAACAAATTGTATAATGTACATAAAATATTCAATATTGAAGCAAGTAATTGATACCCACAACACTCAGCTTCATCATTCAATCAAATCGATTACATTATTTATTGGTTTACTTATTAATGCAAGATTAATTATAAACTTTAAATACATCTATAATGTACAGACTGTAAAAAAAGTTGATGAAATATTTTATCAAAAATGAATTACAATAAATAAACAACTGAAATGAAAGTTATGCAGTTACAAGGTTAACACAGTTAGCATTTGAACATATATAATGGTATTTGAGTAATGCAGCTATGATAACCATAATTGGTGTGATGAAAATCACAATATGAAAAAATTACAATTGTTATGGAGAACTTTATACAGGTGTAAAAAAGGTAAACTTTTAGTTCACCCCGATAAGTTACCAAGTAAATTCAAAGTATTTCTCACAAAGACAAGTAATCCCAAAAACAAGAAGAAACTAGATTAATAACAATTTCAAATATAAAAATCATTATTAGACCGAAAACTTTTTGTGATACAGAAAGCTGCTGAAATAAATTCAATATGCTATCAATATTAGTAGATTTGTTCTCAAGATTATTCTACTTTTGATTGACTTGACCGATACTTGATGTATATCCATAAATGCTTATTATTTGGGCAATTCGAAGTAAAACATTACTGTATTTACTGTGAATTTTAAAACTATTTCTTAGTAAACAAGAGATATTTCACCATTATAGAAATTTTGGCGTAACCTATATGACTTAATTTAATATTTCTACAGTGTACCACAGAATACATAATTCAATAATTGATTTCAATATTTTATATAAATCAATTTGTCAATGAAATAAAAATACTCATTTCGATTTTTTTTTCGACACTTTCTCTTTTCCAAATACATACATCAACATCGAAAATAAACAGAGCAAACCTCACGTTGAATTCTCTTACCTTTATTGGCATGACTGCTCAGCACCCGATCACCTCGACCAGAAGGAATGTTCTTCAGAGGAAAACCGACTCCCATCTTCAAAGCCGCTGCAGTGGGCACCATCATGGGCTGAGGAGCCCTGCTTGCCGCTGCTGGTTTGCCGAGATCATCAATATTGGGCAAATTCTTTGTCGGACTCGCACTCAGAATAGCCGAATGGTATTTGTGGATGTTTTGCTTCAGATCATTATTTTTGGCAGTCACTTCTGTGCTCTTCTTGAGAACCTAATAAAATTGCCGATCAATGGCACTGAAGTGATAACTGGGTTCAACAATAATATTTTCTTGTCTTATATCAATAAAAAATAGTGTGGTATTTTTTTGTTTAATTATATTAGATATAACACTATTCTAGATATACTTTTCTGGTTTGAAGGAAATTTTTTCACCATACTTATTGATCAATTTACAAATGAGTTACAAGCGTTTTAAAATCGATTGACGAATAATGAATAGCTTTCAAAAATAATTGAAAAAGGTGGTGCAGATGAGATAATTTAAAGCACAATATTTGCTAACATAAAAACTAAAATATAAAGAAATATATGTTTAAATTTATCTGAAGAACTTTGAAATCATTTCTTCTCTTAGCTAGACCGATTTCAAAAAATGTATTTTTTCAAATGTACACTGAAATAATAAATAAAACAAGCGAAAACCATCTGTTTTCTTCCTTTACTTCTTATGCTCATGTCATGAGTATTATTTGAACTTTTGTTGAGTAGTTGTGAAAATATTCAATTTTTATAATTTGGATGTTATGTTCTTGTTATTTTTGAGTAATTTAAAGGCTAATTCGCATTTCTAAAAATTCTTGAGAAGTTAGGAATTTAGTACTTTGTAAATTTTGTCATTTGGGGTCAGTCGAGGAATTTTAAAAACTGTTTTTGCTGCTTTGTTCTGAATTCAATGAAGTATAGTTTCATTTATTTTGGTATATAAGTTATTTACTCATGATCTCAAGCTATACCGCGTGATTGAATCATATGTTAATTGTCTGAAACCTCAAGATGAATTGAACCATTTAACCAAATGGTGTAGCAATAACTGCTTGGTAGTAAATCTTGACAAATGTCTAGTCATGTATTTCATTCTCATCCCATATTGATAAAATGGGGGATCGCTAAAGATTTATCGGCAAGCACATTGAAAATTCTGTATTTTTCATTAATTAGGTCACATTTAGAGTATGTTTCCATTGTGTGGTGTCCTTCCTACTAAGTGTACAAAAAGTCACTGAAAAAGGTCGAAAATAAATTTTTGCGTATTGCTTGCTGCCTACAAAATGGGCGTTCAAATGGACCAGCGACATAACTATACCGATATTCTTTCTACACTACATCTAACCACATTGGAAAACAGGCGGATTCAGGATGACCTAATATTTCTATTTAAATTATTGTCAGGTCAAATCAATTGCCTAGAACTTCTCTCTTTAGTTGTCCTGAGAGTCAAGCAAAGTGTAACAAGGAATGATAGAGCTGTTTTATGAATATATTATTCATAGAAAGGCCTATGGTGAGTTTGCTATGAGAAAAACAAAAGTTTAGGAGTGGTATAAGCGTTTGCAAGATGGCCGTGAAGACGCTGAAGATGCCAGACACCCCAACACATCAACAAAAGATGAGAACTCACAAAAAGTTAAAGAACTCATTATGAACGATAACCAAATCACATATTCAAATAACGCTGGGAAATTATCTCAATAAAGTGTTATTTGAATGTTATGAATTTTCATCTGGTATCGGCTAATTCCATCACATATCACTGAATCACAATCAGAGAAATCACTGACGATTTTGGTGAAGCAATCCGAAAAAAAGTCTGGATTTGTAAAAAACAATTCATAGCTTATACACCATGATAATCCATCTGCTCACATTTCATTGCTTGTCCGTGTATTTTTGGCCAAGAACAATACTGTAACGGTGGCCCAGGCTGCATATTCGCCAGACTTGACTCCGTGTGACTCTTTCCTATTTCCAAAAATGAAGAGAAACTTATGTGGCTGAAGTTTTCCAAGCATAAATGACATTGAAAGCGTATCGTTGAGAGAGCTAAAGGCTATGCACAAGTGCATAATACCTAATGGGAACTATTTTGAAGGCAGCATACCTAGTAAGTTATACAACATTGTAATTTAGAGTTTTCCCGTTTATACCGAATAAATAAATATGTATCTAAATGAATATTTCTGATTGTTATTGTTCCTTTTTTATTTAATTTGAAATAATAAAATATATGTATTCATAATTACTATTCTCAATTGATATAATGTGGATGTGAAAAAAATATGGTATTTCACTTATCGAAAATTATTTTCTGAAGCTTGAGAACATTGCCATCTCGACTCTCATCTGGTAAACTATTACCAGACTCACAAACAAACCAGACATTTACAATATTTTTATCTTTAAACTTTCTTATTTATTTATCTGCTCACTACTGTATAATATCAATAAAAAATATAAAAAAATTGTGAAGACTTACTTCGTCGTATTTAACCCTCAAAAGTTGCTGGTCTGCAAGCAACACCTTGTTCTCTTCCATGTACCTCTCCAGGCTGGTTTTCATCTCCTTCAGCCTGTCATTACGATCCAGATAGTACGCTATGAACTCGACGGTGAAAGCGGGCGGGATGTGCCACTTCTTCCTCACGTCTATTAGAGCTGCTGCCTGACTCTCCTGCATTTCCAGAGCGATCGTGTTGATTCCCATCAGTTCTGCTTTGCGTAGCAGTTTGCGACAAGCAGAAGCGCTTGTCGTTAGCAGCCTCGGCATCTTCTGTGTCGGCACTAGAACAAGTTTTGAAGAGATATAACTCATGTCTTTGTATAGTTTATTGTCTAAGACGGAAAATATTTTGTTGACAAAGCATGGTTTACATATACAATACAATAGTTTATGTCTATTCATATAAAATGGTTAAAACTTTGCAGATATAAACAACAATAGATATACATATATCTTTGGTCTAGTCGTAAAAGAACAAAACACTATATCTCTCGATGAAATCACAAGTAAATATGGAACGCAGATAATTTTATCTTATAGATACACACTAAAGCTACATTTAGCTCAAGATACTGTCACTATAATATTCCTTTAGTAAATAATTTGCGTTTAACGGTTTTTCGAAAGATTTTCAGGCTTGATATATTTTTTATTGGATCGACAGATGATTGAAGAGATTTTTACTCTCGAACATGAGAGAATTTTTGGTTAAAGTCCTTCTTGGTTGCGGTAGGGGTAAGTCGTTGTTTTGACGAGCATTATATGGTTTTATAATTGTCATATTGGATTTTTTCCTATGCATCAAGCACTGTTTCAAGGGTAAAAATACTATATAGGGTAAAAATTCCATGTTTTAAAAGAAGCTGTTTACAGTGAGCTGTGGATTTAGCTTTGGATGTAAATCTAATAGCCCTTGTCTGTAAGAGAAATACCAAGCTCATTAGCTGATTACTGCAAAAACCCCAGAACGAAATGCCATACATTAAGTGTGATTCAATGAGAGAAAAGTAAGTCATTCTGCCTGCCTTTACTCCGAGTTACTTGGTGATTACTCTAATTGGGTAGCATCCTGAGGCTAGGTTTTTGTTTAAGGTCCTTATATGATCATCAAATCCTAATTTATCATCAATGTATATACCTGAGAATTTTATATAGGTATTGTTATTTATGATCTGTTCATTCAGGGTCAAATTTTCATAATTAAACTTGCAGCTCAGGATGTTGGTTTTATTTCTTTTGAAACAAAGGTGATTTGAGTCACACCAAGTTTTAACTTTTTGTAAGTCCCGAGAGATGCGCTCTCTCAGAATTTTTTCGTCATAGTATGGTGGTATCATCTGCGAACATAGTATATCATGTATATCAATACCGACAAAGGTCATATTAGTAAATAAGGAAAAGAATTGGGCCAAGGACGGACCCTTGGGAAACTCCCCAATTTATTTTTGAGAGATCCCAGGAAAAATTCTTCTGTTTGACAACCTGATTTCGGTTTGAAAAATAGCTTTCAAACCAGTCGAGTGTCACTCCTCTGAATCCAGAGCAATATAATTTTTTGAGCACTACTTTGTGATTAACACAGTTGAATTCTTGTGAAAAATAGCAGAAATATTTTTTCCTGCTCCCTTATATTTGTATTCTGTTCATGAATTTCAATTTAAAATTGGTGGGTCATATCTTTCTGAGGTTTCTTTCAAACGATTTTTTACTTTTACCAATGACACCAAGAAAAAAAAATCTCAAAAAATATCATTAGTTAACTGAAAATAGACCACTCAAAAAGTGATATGATATTAAACTCACCCCAAGGAGGCAGCTTGATAGCCTTATAACTGAGATAATGCACTTTCTGCTTTTCCATCTTTCTCCTTATCCTTACTTGCTCTGGACTATCACTGTGCCCCTCTTGTTCAAACTGGTACTTCCTGTAGTGCGTTCGCAACTGCAGAGCTTGATAGTTTCTTTTTCGTTTCTTCACCAGGGTTTTGTCAGAGTGCATTTTGCAGTGGGCGTAGAAAGGATCGGCTTGATCTACCTCTTCAGAATGTGCTTCTGAGAGGAAACCCTCTTTTTGTGCACTGAAAAAAATTTAGAGTAGGTGTTCATTAAGTTGAAGCAACCCAGTGAATAAGTAGTATTACAAAAATTGAGTACAACATTTCCTTTCTATTTTAATTGTAGCCCTAACTTGAATGAAGCTCAGATAAGACTATAGATCATACAATTCTTTTAAAAAATTTAGAATCAATGGGAATTAGAGGCAGGGTAAATGATCTTTCAACTTCATAATTCACTAAAAGAGCTATTTGCAATCAAATAAATGAAGTGACTTCTGGCAGACATTTAATAAATAAAAGTGTTCCTTAAGGCTCAGTTTTGGGTCCAATTTTGTACCTATTATACAAACAAAATATTTGCCAAATTAAATTATCATGTTAGTATACAATTATGCAGACGATACAGTAGTTTTATTTGCAAATAAAAACCTAACTATTTTAAGAAAATACAATTAATGATGATCTGAAACTTTATGAAAAATGGTTCTACTTAAATTTTCTTTCAGTTAACCCAAATAAAACTGAATTTGTTGTTTCATCAAAAAAATAAGCAAGATATTACATTAAATATTTCTATAAAGAATACACAAATAAAACAAACTATCCAAATGAAGTACCTTGGTGTTCATGTTGACAATGAATTGAAATGAGATATACATATTGACAAACTTATTAAAAAAAATTCTGCCATTGTTGGAGCATTACACAGATGTCCAAAATTGAAACCAGAAATAGCAAAAATTTTTTGGACTCATATTCTTAGACGGATTGAATGTTTATTAAATATATGGGGATCATGCTGTCAAATACTTTCAACAAAATTTCCATTGTTCATAAGAAAGCATTAAAAGTGCTGTATCATCTTCCATATGACATTCCAACTAACCAACTGTATTCAATAACAAACACATTTTCTTTACAAGAACATTTCATAATAGATAGACTCAAAATTGCTTATTTAGTGATCAATAAAAAATTAAATCTAACCTCATCTTAATAAAAAATTCAGAAATTCATGATCATGATACAAGGTATCATAATCTGTTTCATCTCAATGCTACAAGCTCTATAATGGGCAAGAAACGATTTAATCATGATTCTCTTTCTGCTTTCAATAAATTGCCTGATCACATAAAAAAACTGTAGAAATATCGTAAAATTCAAAAAATTATTGAAAGAATTTATACTACAGGAAAGAAACTAGAATAAATAAAATATATTCTTTTTGTGAAAAACCAATTTTATTTCTCAGTTCACCGATTTTTCAGTTTAAATGTTCTAAATTTATATGATGAGGTTTGTGAATAGTCTTATACCAGAATAAGTCTGTCTGACTATTCATGCTATCATATAAAAATTATTTATATATGTGTTGTGTATGTATGTATATATGTATATATGTATATATGTATATGTGTATGTATATTTTTTTGGGAAAGAAAGTTTTTGGCTCCCTTCTACTCATCTTGATACAAAAAAATGTGGGAATCTTCCAAAGAAAGGAAGGAAGGAATCATTTTTAAAAGAAGTAACTCTAAAAATAGATGTGT
>WOGR01006804.1:0-12822 GCA_015342045.1 Leptinotarsa lineolata
GGCTGAGATTTTCAAATGATCAAATTTTGTATAAGTGCCTGACTTGCCAAATATTTTCATGTATTCAAAATGATCAATAAACTACTGTATTCGATTCTTAACAAAGAATTACTCACCTTTCAATGATTTTCCTATATTCACGAGCCCAAACCTTCAGACAATATTTTGTCGGCATGTGAGCTAAGATATGAACAATTTCTTCATTATGTTCGGCTTTTTGAAGAACTTCGGCCAACCATTGCAATTGTCCATAGGGATCATGATCGTCATAAATCAACCACCTAGAAAATAGTGTCAGGAAGAAGGAGTTGTTGAAAATTTGACACTGAATGCTCTGGTCATGAAAATTCAATGCTGATACAATAAAAAATGTAACTGTCAATATAAACAGAGAATAGTAATCTAAAAAAATAAGTACTTCCAAAAATCTAAAATAATTAAATATTCTGAAGAAAGTTTGGTTGGGAAACAGAATCAATCTCTCTCAAAAAACACTTGTTTTTTGCCGACGTTTTGAATTTAAACCTCCCACAAAACTCATAGGATTATTTTTCCTTTTTTGGTTTTTGTTCTGAGAAAAAATGATCATCAACTGTGTTTTCATTTGAAAAGACCTATTCAGTTTATAACACCCTTCCAAATGAAAATACAGTTGGAAAGCAATTTTTCTCGAAACAAAAACTAAAACACCACAAGACATAGATTCCAATATAATGTACAAATTGAACTCTGGAAGCTGTCACAAACGCTTTGTTGGTCAACCTGGATGGTATCTCAAAACACGAGTTTCTGAACATTTGAGAGTCTCTGAAAAACTGAATATAAAAAACCCCACAGCCCTCGTTGTTGAAAATGAAAAAGAATATGGACACATATTTGATTTTGATCATTCAACTATTCTAGAAGTTCAACCAAAAGACTTTTGAGCGAATCCTCAAATGCGAGTGTTAACACTAGAAGGAATGTCAATGGCCTTAATACTGCACATTTCAATTTGATGAGTAAAATACCTGAAATAGTTACATTTTTTTCATACTTTTTTTTCTGTCTTTGATAAATACAGACACCATCTTATCAGAATCACAGAGAAAGCCATTCGTTAGTTTCATGTCGTTTGCGTTGGTGTTGTCTCGAAAATTTGGTCATTGCAATTTTCTTTATTTTTTATTTTATATCTAATATGTCTGATGGTTTTCAAAATGGTGATGAAGAAACTACTTTTCGGTGAATAATTTAATTATTGATTCATTATTTCTTGTGAAATAGAAACAATAATAACCGTATAAGTTTTTGTGGAAGGTATGTTTGTGAAAGTTCATTGTTATAGAGCGCTGAAAATGAATTTAATTGAGTTCGAAACGTAGGCAAGAAAACAATTGTTTTTTATTGATCCTGTTACTCAAGCAACCTTTCCTCTGAAGAAGTATTGGAACACTAAACTAGTTAACTAATAAAAATTTCACCTTCCCCAAGGTTGATACGCATCTGGCCTATTTGTGTAGGAAAACAACATAAATTATCGTTTAATTTGGTGGAGGAATAAATTCTAATTTTGATAGTTTGGCGAAAGCGTTGGGGTGAGCGGTGTTACTCATCATATGAGCAAGCTGTCACAACGCGAATTACAGAAAATATCAGAATATTACATACTACCAACATCAACCCGCGAGTATATCCAACTTCTGGAACTTCCCAAAAAAAATTTATGAGGGTGGGTTTCAGTCAATCGTTGAGAGAGTGTTCATACCGCCACATATTTCATTACAGAAGAGATACTCTTCAGGCGGCTCTCTGAGTTTCTGTGACCTACATTTTATGTTCGAGGTGGTCGAAATTCTCAAAAAGTTCATGATTCCTATTCCGTGCTGGTTGGTCCTTCTGTAAAATTTTCTGTGATACCGCGTGAAAATAAATTTTCATATCTTAATATACTGTCGTTTCCTTGAAGTATATTAATTCACAAGGTGAGCATAACAATTATTCATTTCAGTGTAGAACAAAACACTTTAGTTTAAAATGCCGGTCAGATAAGTTGTAATATCCATGTTGTCACAGCGATAATATTTCCAATACAAAAATAGAAACGAATAGGATTGGATAAAACAGAATTACGAAGTTGCTCAAAAGTTATAAAGCGAACACACGTTCTATCACACTGTTGAAAATATTGACCCGTTGATTCAATTCCAGTACGTGATATTTAGTACCTTCTGTGGTAGTAGAAGGTAATGAAATTTCCATATCCATTAGGAATGCTACCAAAAAGTTCAATATTCATTACAGAAATTTGCGAAGATGACGCCAGGAAGTTAGTGATAATGTATTTATCAACGATGTCTCCTCTACTGATGGAATGGGTTATGAAAACCTAGACAAATTTTGTATGACGATGAAGACTTTTAGAGTTAGAAAATCACTACAAGGAAGTATGTGACATATATTTCGGTTTGCCTTCCCAAAAACTAGCTTTTGAAGTTAGAAGCCGTACAAAAATCAATGCCTCAAAGTTGGTGTGATTCGCAAATGCCAGCTCCTGAATAGTTAACCGGATTTCTATAGAGACATTCGAGATTAACAATAGAAACAACACAATCAACAAGATTATTTAGGGCTACCAGCTCCAACAAAACTAGCATTACTAGCTTCTTCGACAAATTTGGTAAGTACCTATATGCTCGTCATCATTTTCGTCTTAGTGACATCTATAACATGGAGAACACCAGCTTGACAAACGTAGAACGTCAGATACCATCGTGACTAGGAAAGGATTAAGACAAATTGATGCACTAAACTAGCATTGTAGTCATACATAATACATTTTTTTCTACATAGTATGCGCTGGTCAGGCCCTATCCCCCGAAGCCCCGATACATTCGGGAGGGCGCGCCAGCATTATTAACCAACAACCATTTTCCACACCGTGGGGTTAGTGATCATTGGATCATGTACCTTGAACAAGCGCAGTGAGCCAAGAATGATAGCCTTCTGCATCCGTCCGGCTAAGATTTCTGCCTTAGTGCGGCAAGCCGGTTGATTTTAAGATTCAAGAGTAGAGAAGGCATCATTCCACCAAGGACTCCAATAATCAGAACAACCATCTTGACGGAGTGGTCTGGATATAGTCTGCGGAATAAAACGGGGAGACTGTTTTTTATGTAAAGTGTATAATTTAATTATTTCTATTGCAAAGCGCTTTCGACTTGCGTCATCTTCAGTGCTTACCTGGAAGCAAGTAATCCTAATGAAAAAGAGTTTGATTGAAAAATTGAGAGTTGAAATTTCTAGGTTAAGAAATTTGAGAAAAGGTAATTTTTAACAAATGAGTACTTACTCGTCAGGTAGCAGTAAGTATCGAGAAGAGGGAAACATAGTACATTCATAAAATTTGAATAACATAAAAAATCCAACGAAACATTATTTGGAAATAGAGACCATGTCAAAAACTGGTACGAAAAGGAGGTCATCTTGAACGGAATGTGTCAAGTGTCAGATTGGAATGTGTCAAGTGTCAGATTGGAATTGAAAATGGTACCAACTTGAAAAGGTGATACACTAGGGATTCTTTGAAAATTTTCAAATGAGTTATTATTATTATTATTAAAGACAAATAGTTGACATTGAGTAGTAAATTTATTTTATTAGTGGTTATCCCTAATCCTTTTATGAAGGGGAAGGAAATCTCTGTCTAAGTTCACTTGAGTATTTAAACAAAGTTCATTATTTGAGAGTTCTTTGGATATCTCAAGTTGTTCAAACAAGTCAAGTCTGAGGAAGTTTTTTTTATCAATATGTCAAAGTGAAGCTTCCCAAGCTTCATGGTCGACTGTTTCCAGAGCACAGTGTGAAGGTCTTGTTATTTTTTGCGATGAATCCTTCAAGTTAAGCCCAAACCAACTCTAATGGATTCAATTCACAATGATAAGGCAGCAACCGAAGAACCGACATTCCTTTAGTCTTCGTTATATCATCGGTAACATACCTGATGAATTTTGACTCATGACGTTCAGCCAAGTTGAGGAGCTCCGATTTCAACATGGTTGATTCGAAAAAAATAGTTTTTATTTGTAACCACTCAATAATATTCATATGCCTTCCCCCAACACGATGTCGGCAGCTTCTCGAGTCGTCTACTGTGGTAACTTGCGTTATCCATTACTATCACGGATCCCTGCGGAAGTTTAGCAAGTATATTTTTAAACCATTCTCCGAATGGTGGTATCCATTTCTTGCTGATAAATCCCATTTTTTTTCGATTCAAACAGCATCAATTCATCTTTCAAGAATCCCTCACTGCTGCCTATGTGAATGATGATCAGACGACGACACTTTTCAACAAGGATTTTCAAACCAGTGGACCAACCTTCTATGAAGGCTTGTCTTCCACTTTTGATATTCTGGTCCAAATAAAAAATAGATTCACTCAGTGTTCTGGCTTTCTTTATTTCTCTTAAATAGTTTCTTCTCCATTCTGCACTCTCTAATTTTTTTATCAACATGCTCTTTCTATCATGTTTTCCAAAAGTGAAGTTCAGCTCTTATAATATCTTCCATAATCTAGTTCTTCTTATTTCATGATAAAACAATGTCTTCACGAATAACTGACAAAACTTCAGTTAATGTAGGTATTTTGTTTTTTTTTGTAAAAATGTGTACTGTTCTCCTAAAATAATTCTTGACTTCTTAGTCGATAACCAAACACTTTCTGCCAGTGGATACTTTCGGCTCCAAAAATCTGTTGTTTCTCTTGAGTTCCTTGAGAATTATAAAAATTGACGATCTATTGACACCAGTCATACTCGCGTATTTTAGACTACGGCCTCCTTACATTCCATTTCGGGCGAATAAGGTATTCTTGAATAATTATAAACATCCATAACAATTGTTTTTCCATTTAAATTCAAAGCTGACAGTTTCGGACGCTTCACGATTCTCGAACAACTAGCTTCCATGTTGTGAGATTTTTATCAAACGCGCTTTCGAAGTAAACTGAAGAATACCATGGCCTTTGAACTCCCAGCAGGAAATGATGTAATATTTTCTTACTATAAAAAAACCAAGTCGGTCCTATTGATGAGTGTAGTGTGTCTGCATGGCATCATTCAAAAGAATATCTATTTATACCGCCTTCAAAGAAACAATGTTTTTACAGTCCCCTTCAACTAAATACTCATTTGTTGGAGAATGTCTTGGTTACTAAATTTTGTAAATTCATTTCTTCAATTCGTTGAGAGTAAATGATTTGAATGCAGTACGACTACTGCTGTAGTTTCTTATTTCTGGACAGACTTATAGTATGTGAAAAGTAATTCAGTGATTTGAGTGAGAAAAAACTTGACTGCAATGTACCTGCTGAGAATATTGGTGTTTTGAACAATTTCAGATGACGATATATGTACAGACACTGTTCTTTGTGTTTATTCTCCTATATTGTTGTTTTCGTCAGTTTAACACATTATTCTTTCCATTTCATACAAATTATTTTTATATTGCACATATAAATAACTAATAACAACTCGTAGGCCAGTCAAAATCGACACAAAAAATCGCTAAATTGGAAAAACATGATGTATCTCTAACTTTTTTAGTATGTTGTTTGGAACTACTAGGGCTATGTATATCCGATTTTGCCACTCTCAAAAAGTTGTGGAAAAATTTTTACACACCAAAAACCAAGAAATTTCCGAATTGTTGTATACAGTTTTCAAGAGAATTGAATTTGTGACTAATTGAGCCCAATCGAAGCTCTGTAGGCCAATTGATTGCCAAATTACGGCACTTTGAAAATAGGCCAGTTGTTCCAAAAATTTTTAAAAAATAGTTTTACATCTTCTTTGGACTGAGATTGTGTCGAAACCATTGATCTTACGAGTAGAGCTTGTGGAATATAATTTGTAGGCAAAATAATTAGCTCCAAATTGAGCTCAGAGTGGGGTCTGCAGGCCTCGTAGTTCTCCCAAAATCTAAAAAAAAAACATATGAGGTGAAATCGCATTTTTCCAGAAATGTACCAAACTACTTTTTTGTTGTATAAAGTGGGATTTTAACATGCGAAATGCAGTCGAATGACAAAAACAAGGTTCGTCTCATTGAGCATCTCTGTTCTGCTTTTGCTTTCGAGGAAATTGAGACAAAAATTTTAAAAAAAGACGCAGACCGCGATATCGTCGTGACTGCTCTACAAAATAGAACCTACAGTGATCACGTCATCATCTTTGGAGAGGATGTGGATTTGCTCGTGCTCCTCTGCGTCCTAGAATCTACTGAAAGAAAAGTATACTTCCAGAAGAGTAGTAGAGGTGGGCCGGGTTGCGTACAATTCTCCACAAGCTCATTCAACCAAGGGGTAGTGGAGCTACCACCTGGATTTGAACTTTTTATTCAGGCATTTAGTGGGTGCGATACCACATCTGCCCTCTTCTGGCGAGGGAAAATGAAAATGTGGGGCCCCTTCAGACAACATCAAGCCCTAGTGGACCAAGCGGGAGTTTTTCTCCAGATAGATGCCACAAACCAACAAGTCGCAGCAGCCAGTGGCAAGTGCCTAGTTTTCCTATATGGAGGAGACGAAACGACAGACACACTCAACGATGTACGCTTCCGTACTTTTGTGAAGACAGCAACCAATGAAAATCTGGCCCGTTTGCCCCCAACCGTAGAGGCTGGGGTGCAGAGGTGGCTGCAATTAAGCAGGGCTCAAATGTTCTGTGATGTGTGCTACTTGCTCAGGGGAAACGTACCAGAAGGCTGCCGTTATTATCATTGAAGAGGACGACGATGACGAGCCTCAAGACAACCCTGACGATCTACCGATACTGGAGTACCTATAGGAAACGAAGACGACGACCCACCAATAGTGGAAGACCTACCTGTCGAAGAGAGCAACGAAAGTGACGGCTCAGTGCCATCAAAAACACGGCGACGAGTTTGACTATGTGTCTACTGAATGATTGATTAAGTTACTTACTTTTGATTACTTATGTTTATTACTTTGTTTATATTAAAATACATTCATTTAAAGTCGTACATTAATATTAACATTATTGTAACCAAGACATCTAACGAAAATGGTTATGGACCATTTCTGGAAAAATGCGATTTTATCCTGTATGGGTTTTTTTAAGGCTTTGAAAGAACCCCGCGGCCTAAAACCCCGCTTTGAGCTTAATTTAAAGCTATAAATTGCCTACAAATTATATTCTATAAGCTCTACTCGTAAGATCTATGGTTTCGACGCAATCTCAATCCAAAAAAATGTAAAACTAAATTTTTTAATTTTTGGAACAACTGGCATATTTTCAAAGTGCCGTAATTCGGCAATTATTCGACCTATAGAGCTCCGGTTGGGCTTAATCTGTCACAAATTTCATGCTATTAAAAACCGTATATAATAGTTTTTGTCTAAAAACGGAGGGATTAGGGGATATAGAGCTGACACGATGGTGCGCATTGATTTTCCTGGTTTATGGATTTTTGAGAGGCAACATAGTTTTGACACCGTTGGGATGGAAACTTGTAAGTTTCGTTTCAGTTGAGGGGTAAGTATTTTGTCGCATTTCTCGAGGACGTCTTTTATCATCTATGGTAACGGGTTCCTAGATAATTTTACATACGGTCCTTTCGTAGTAGTCCGATTTATCCAGAATTACTACTTTGTTGCCTTTATCGGCTTCAGTATAAAGATGTTTTTGTCTTTCAATCGTTTGATGAGTTTCTTTCAGTTTTTATGATCATTCAATGAATGTTTTGGTTTATTTGTTATCATTTTCCTGGAAATTCGATTTCTGACTTTCTTTCCAAACAGTCCCTTCGAGCAATCCAGTTTATATTGAATCGAATTTTCAACAATAGTAATAATATCCACAAGGACTTTCTCAGAAGACGGGATGTCAAATTTCAAACCGCTGTCCAAAAGATTGATCTCTTCCTTATCAACCGATTGTGATAAATGATTTTCGATAATGTTTATGACTTTCGGAATGGCTTCTTTTGGTTTATTTCTGGATATTAGGGCTTCTTTGAGTTTTTTGTTCAGCGTATACATTTTTCTGATATATTTCGTTTAAATCATTCGAAACATTCCTTTCTGAAAGTCATCCCATTGTGCGTAATAATTTCCGTCTAATCTATATGTTAGTTTTTCATATAGGCTATAGCTATCTGATTCAAAGAGACAATAATTAAAATAAGAAAGTAATAAAACATTATATATCGTTCTTAATATACATCTGTTCAACTGTTGTGATACTCGGTAAAGATAGGAATTTGAATGCAATAGTTTTAATTATATATTTAGCATGATCTTTAAAACATAGTTTGTTGTCTATTATGACTCCTAAGTCGGTTTCGAAAATAGTCATGACACTCACCAGTTTTCTGTAGAGCAGACATTGTTATTTAGAACCACAATTCTTAACCCTTTTTGTGCTTCGACAGTATAGTATCCTCCTTTGAGAAGGGTATCTTTTACTTCATCTTTCGGTAGCCAGGAATACTTTTCCAAAACTAGGTCATAAAGCCATTGTGTGGATAATGATCCCTTGACTTCGTCTGGAGAATATCTAAAATATTAATTTTTTTATTTACAAATTCTGCGGGCGCTCCAGTTACCAGAGTTACAGAAATGGTGAAAATCTTCAACATCTTTTACCCAAATATATTGTTTGTCATCAAAAAAGAAAACGATGAGCGTAGTGTTCATTTTTTAATTGGTAGACAAAACCTTTCATATCTGAAAGATATATTAATTATTGATCGTAACACAAATAATCGACTAAAGTCAAAAAGCAAATGGAACAGTGCGTTCTCAGAATTTCTGACTTTTTTTTCACCAAAAAAACTTAACATTCTTCACAAACTTTTTTTGCAAAATTCGTATCCTAGAACATTGTTCAACAAGATATTTTATTTCAACACAAGTTCAGACTCCATAAATTTCAAAAGTAACAATAATAGGAATGAAGTACAAAAAATCAATAATGTTTTCACATCATTACCTTTCATTACTGAAGTCACACTCATGCTTTTATCAATTTTCTAAAGCATAGACAGTAAAAAAAGGAAATCAATTTACTTTTTTCAAACAGTTAACTCATTTAGTGATTCAATAATTTTTCTGACAAAAAAGTTTGTTGGGCAACAGGATCAATTTCTTCTTAGAAAAAAAAATTGTTTTCTTGCCGACGTTTCGAATTTAATTGTTTTCTTCCTCAGGGCTCAACACGGAAAAACTACTTTTCGAGCCCTGAGGAAGATATTATCAAAGGTGATGAAATAACGGTCGAAGTGTTCGAGTAGTTCTCAACGCAGAAACTACAATGTTGGCTTGACTCGACAGTGTTTTTATTCAATTTTTTTGTTAGTATTACATGTTTTGAAATTTATAATATTATAGGGGCCCTGTTGTAGGCTCGTGCCTCTTCAGGGCTATGGTTAGTATGTCTAATATTCTTAAATCTTGATAATATTCAATTGTTTGGCTTATTCTTGTACCGTTTGGGTGTCATGGTTCATGGCGGTGGTCGTCGTTAATATTGTATTGTTTGGGTGTTTCTGGTTCGTGGCGATGATCGTTGTTTGATGAGAGTGTGGTGATTAGGGAAGGTGTGTTCAGGTCTTCTAGCATTTGGGTCTTCCAAAGTGTGATCTAATGGACAATAAGTATTCCTCAAGGATATCCAGGATTTTCACCGTGGGGTCTTTCATTTTCCCCAGAAGTCTGGCTGGGGGAACGGTAACTTTCTCTTGGGTATCCTTTTGGTGCCTCCGCAGGGTCTCCAGGTAGTTATCAGGGTGTCGATGGCCGCGGTGTTCTGGTTTTTCATTGTCCTCGTAGGATATCTGCCTTGGAATTTCTGAAGTCTTGAATTGATCGGGGTAATATCTATGAGGTTATATAGGTCTTGGGAGGGGTATCGGTATGGTAGGTTATGTATGTTTCTGAGGATTCTTCTCTCGGTTCTTAATATACGAAGGACTTGGTTTTGGGAGAGGGTGCAGTAAATCGTGGCTTTGTATTTCACGATAGGTCTGATGAAGGTTTTATATGTATGTAAGAGAGTCTTACTGTTGCAGCTACCGAGTTTGCCTCTCAGGGCTCTCAGGAGATTAGCCCTTTTCCGAACTCGGTCCAGGGTTTCTCTAAGGTCGGTCTCCCAATTGAGGGTACTCGTGAAAGTAATTCCCAAGTAGGAGACCGAGTCTTGGAGGTGGATGTTCTCTCCTAACAGTCTGAGGTTCAAATCGTTAGTGTTAAGTTTAGAACGGGTGGTGGTATTATGGTGTCTGAATAGGATGGTTTGGGTTTTCTGGGGGTTTATTTTGATGCGCCACTTGTTGCACGATTGTTCGAAGTGGTTTACCATGGTTTGGGATTTTGTTTGTAGGATACGGGTGCTGGTGGCTGATAAGTATAGTATGATGTCGTCTGCATATTGTAGGATTTTTTGGGTGGAAGGAGAGTCATGCACATATATGAGGAATAGGGAGGGGGCTAGGACAGAGCCCTAGGGGACTCCGACTTTTGGGGTGAAAAGGGTGGATAGGGCATCGCCGACTTCGACGCGGATTTGTCAGTTGGTCAGATAGGATGCGACTAGTCTTATAAAATGTGGAGGAAGACAGATTTGAATTAGTTTCCAGATCAGGCCCGCGTGCCAGACCTTCTCAAAAGATTTTTCGATGTCGAGGAGGATGGCGACAGTACCAAAGGTAGAATTCATGTTTTGAGTCATATGGGTACTCAGTTCGACTAGTGCGTTTTGGACGGAGTGCTCTGGCCTGAAACCATGTTGGTGTTGAGGGATGATGTTGTTTTTAGCCTGTTGGTTATAAGGCATTCTAGGAGTTTCCCGAGGACATTGAGGAGACTTATAGGTCTATAGGAATCAGGTTTGGTGTGATCTTTTTGTTAAAATAGTAGGAAGTATGCATGTTTTAAACATGCATCTAAGATGTGTTTGAGGTGGGTTATGGTGGTGTCATGAAGATTTTCAAAATTTGACGATTGATAGTGTCGGAACCAGGGGCGGTATTTTTGCCTTGGCGGGTGGCTTGGAGGATATCTTTCTCGTTGAATGGAGTTCTTAGGGGGCAATTTGGGTCAAGGGGTATTTTGCCAGGGTGTTTTCCCAGAAGAGTGGGCACTTGTTGCTGAATGAAATTCAAGTGACGGTTGTCAAAATGGATATCTTGCGGAAGTTGGAATGTACGTTGTAGATTTTCTCGGAAGGCTTCGGCTGTATCGAGGGGAATTGGAATGATGTTACCGTCAATTTCGAGGTGGCTGACAGTTTTCCGTTTTTGTCCTGTAAGGACTTTGAGTTTATGCCAGAAAGCTGATCCGTCTCTGTAGTCGAGGTTTTTCGTCGCCTCAATCTATCTTTTCTGAGTGTATTGGTTGAAGAGGAGACGAATGTGGGCGTTGAGTCGGTTCCACTCTGTTTTGAGTGCCGGGTCTCTGGTTTGTACATAGTTTCTGTACAACTTCCGTTTGTTTTTAATGAGGATTATTATGTAGGATGGAAGAGAAGATCGATCTGTTCTTCTGGTGGTAATAGGAGTGGCAATGTCGTCAGAGTCAATAATGATTTGTTGGATTTCATCCACGCGTGTGTCGATTTGTATCGGGTGATTGGGAGGAGAATTGTCTAGAAGTGATAGCTTCTGGATGACAAGGGATTGGAAACGTTTTACGTCAGTAAATTTGTGATTTTTGAAGGAGATGGTTTCGGGGATTTTTGGGATCTGGAAGTTTAACGTGGTTTTGACGAGGAGAGGGAGGTGATCCGACGTGATTATGTCCCCAATATAAGACCGGTCATTGATAGATTCCACAAGGTTCTCTGAGCATAGGATATGGTTGATGATCGAGGCCTCCTGGTAACTCAGGAACGTCGGTTCTTGGCAGGGAATTCTATAAATGTTATGTTCTATCAAGATTTTCGAGAGGAGTTGTCCGTTTGTGTGGGAGTTAGTATCTCCGATTTGAGTATGTCTGGAGTTAAGATCTCCTAGGAGGAATGCTTTAGGCAGAGAGTCTGCGTATTCGACTATATCTCTAGAGAGGGTTTGGAGGGTGTGATTGTAGTATGTGATGATTGTGAAATTATCAGTATTTGAGAGGATGTCGATTTCCAGACAATCTAGGTTCAGGAGAGTGGGGGAAAGGTCATATTTTTTCGTGCAATTACGTGCTTTATTAGTATTGTGATACCGCGGGAGTGCTGGTCTTTAAGGCGGTGTATCGTATTATAACCGGAAAAGTTGGGAAGGTTTTGGGTGAGGGTGTTAGTTATGCAAAGGATGTGGATGTGGAGGAGTGCTTTGGTATAGGATCTCTTTCAGGAGAGGCCTTGGGCGTTTGTAATATCGAGAATGAAATGCCTCACGTCATTATTTGATCTTCCCTCGACCATACAGTCTATCTATCATCTCAGTAAAAGTGTATTGGATTTTTTTGCCACTGGCCGTGGCGAAAAGAGTGTGGCCAAGAATTGTTTTGCACAATTCGTTTGTAAGGTTGAGAATTTCTGATCTCATGCTAGGCACACCTTCACACACATTTTTCAAGATCATGAAAGAAACTCTACCCCTAAAAGTTTTTCATGGTCATTTTTCAACTGATGGTTTTTATGTACAGAGTGGGCCAAATTAGACAGTTTTGAAGAAACTCCTGTTTTCAAACTAGATAGATGAAAACTGATAGCTGTGTTTGAGGGTCAAATTTTATGACAAACTCAATGGTGGAAACTTCATATCATCATTGTTTCTGAGTTACAGTATGTTTTTCGAAAATGTGCATTTTCGACATAAAGGGAAGCATGC